>JBBPBR010000003.1:58629181-58643560 GCA_037974775.1 Cicer pinnatifidum
GAAAAATAATTTTATGAGAAAAAAAATTAATTTCATTGCTATATTTATCTTAATTATTATGATAATTAGAAAGAAACGGAGGATACAGTAAAATGTTCTAGTGTTTATTGAATTTGTGTAGGTGCTAAGATTCATCTGTAATTTATTATATATTGAGATCTTTATTCTATTCTCCAAAGCTAAACTTCATGTAATTAATGAGTATTTTTAATTGTTAAGCACTTTGTGATATTTAAATAATATTGGTGAGGGATGTCTACTAATTAGTTATAATTTTATTTAATATATGAATATTTTTGTTGTAATTTAGATGATAAATAATTATATAGATATTTGATATGTTTGGATGCTGGTTCAAACATGCACTATTTCACTTCTCTATGTTTAATTTGAGTGAGTTTTCCTCTAAATCACTCTAAAAAAATAAGATTTTTTATCATGCTAAATAATTTTTTAATAAGAACTTTGGAGGATAAAATAAAATTTAGAATATACTGTTAAATTTTCCCACTAACCACACGAAGATATCTTATATTTCGCCACTACAATATATTATATTTTCATATGTATACGTATAGAGGATTTCAACTTGAATGACTCCAATCTACTCAAAGAGATTTTCAATTAAATTGGTTAGCTGCAACAACTAATTCTGATGAAGGGTAAAGTTATTGATGTCTCTTCTATTGGAAGTGATATATAATTCAAATGCAGTTTAGCGGCTTTAGAAAGCGTCTCGTAAAAGAGCTTATTTGAAAAGTTGGTTTTGGAAAACGGAGAATGTTCTGCAGAACAGAAAACCAGAAAACGGAGAATGTTCTGCAGAAATAGGAAAAAACAGAAAACCAGAAAACGGAGACTAATTAACGTTCTCCGTTTTCTGCAGTTTTGTATAAATCAGTTTTTTCTGTTTTTTTTTTTTCAGTAATTCAGTTTTGCTTGCTGTTCTATTGGTTAATCTAAGTTGTAGATCCCAATATTGTTGTAACTGAAAATACTCTCTTCCATAATCTCTCTCTTTTCTCCATCATCTTCTCAAAACCACAGTTTTCAATTATTGATTTTCACCATTGATTCACCCTCCACTCTTGATTGTGTTCCAACATTTGGCATCAAGAGCCTGGTTCAGATCCAATTTCCGCTGCAAACATGTCCGTTTCCAATGACAAAATCCCTACCAGCCTTCCGATTCTTGATTCGAAGAATTATGACAAATGGTACAAACAAATGAAAGTTTTGTTTAGATATCAAGATGTTCTTGATATGATTACCGATGGCATTACTCCTCTTGGTGAAGAGGCTACAACAGCTCAACAAGCAAAATTCAAGGAAGATAAGAAGAAAGACTACAAGGCCCTCTTCTTGATTCATTCTTGCGTCGATAGTGACAACTTCGAAAAGGTTGGCGATTGCGACTCGGCGAAGACAGCTTGGGGTATCCTTGAGAAAGCTTATGCTGGTGCGAATAAGGCGAAGGTGGTGAGGTTACAAACTCATAAGCGGCAGTTTGAGTTACTTCAAATGGAAGACAAGGAAACGATTAACGATTACGTGACGCGTGTGACACGCTTGGGGAATCAAATGAAGTTGTGTGGTGAAGCCGTTTCCGAACAGAATTTTGTGTCGAAGGTATTGCATTCTTTAACACCAAGATTCGATAATATTGTGGTGGCGCTTGAGGAATCGAAGGATCTCAAGACGATGACGAAAGTTTCTTTGCAAGCCCGTTTCAACGAGAAGAATAAGAAATCGAAAGGGAAATGGCCTTCTAGAAGAAAGAAAAATTTCCATAATTTTGATAAAAGAGAGTCACAAAATTCAAGGAAAGGTGAGGGCAGTTCCAAAGGTGGTGGTCAAGGCAACTACAAGCCGTTCGACAAAAGTACCAAGAAGTGTTACAATTGTCAAAAGCTTGGGCATTTCGCAAGAGAGTGTAGAGCGAAACCAAGGGAGAATCATGCGGATGAGGCTAAGGTTGTTAGGCAAGACATGGATTATGATAACACGGTTCTTGTGATGATCATGGAAGAGAACTACGACATTAAAGAGGTGTTGGACAATAACTGTGACAAGAGGAAGTTGTTGGACAACAACTATTGCAGTGCAAAAAAATCTGCAAAAACGCATTCTGAGAAAAGCGCAATGGTAACAGTTCAAGATGGAGTCCAAGGGAGAAATGAGTGGTACTTGGACTCAGGTTGTTTGACACATATGACAGGAAGAAATGATTGGTTCTTGAAGATCAATCAAGCCACGCGAAGTAGAGTGAAATTCGCGGATGATACGACATTAGCGGCCGACGGTGTCAGTGATGTTTTGATCATGAGAAGGGATGGTGGTCATTCCTTGATCAAAGATGTGTTGTACATTCCAGGAATCAAGTGTAATCTCTTGAGTATTGGCCAATTGCTTGAGAGGAATTACATGATTCAGATGAAAAATAAGGTTTTGCACATTGTGGACCAAAACGGTGTTTTGATCCTTAAGGCTCCTATGGCTGCCAATAGGACTTTCAAAATTGTGTTGGAAATCATGGAGCATAGGTGCTTAGCTACATCGGCAAGTCGTGATGAGTGGTTGTAGCACTATCATTTTGGACACTTGAATTTTTGAGATCTCGATGCGTTGCAAAAGTGTGAGATGGTGATCGAACTGCCTAGTATCAATGTTCCAGCTGAGATATGTGAAGAGTGTGTACAAGGGAAGCAACACAAGAAAGGTTTCAGCAAAGATGCAAGTCATAGGACCAAACATCATCTTGAGGTGGTGTATTCCGATGTGTGCGGACCGATGCAAGTCAATTCGTATGGAGGTAATCGATACTTTGTCACATTTATCGATGATTTTAGTAGGAAGCTGTGGATTTATCTCATAAAGAGGAAGGATGAGGTGTTTGAGGTGTTCAAACGATTTAAATCCATGGTTGAGCGGCAAAGCGGTCACAAACTCAAAATTCTCAAAACTGATGGCGGAGGCGAATTTACTTCGAGTGAATTTGGGAAGTATTGTGATAATGAGGGTATAGTGTGTGAGGTTGTACCACCCTATACGCCTCAGCAAAATGGTGTGACCGAGAGAAAAAATTGGACAATTATGAACATGGTGCGTATCATGTTGAAAGGGAAGAATTTGGCGAAAGAGCTTTGGGGAGAAGCTGTTGCTACAACCGCCTATGTGTTGAATAGGTGTCCTACAAAGAAGCTCGAAAAGGTGACTCCAGAAGAGGTATGGTCCGGATTCAAACCGAATTTGAGTCATTTGCGCATTTGCGGTTCGGTAGCATTTCGACATATTCCAGGATAGCTTCGATAGAAGCTTGATAACAAGAGTGAAATGATGTTGCTTGTCGGATATCATCCTACCGGAGGCTACAAGTTGTTTGATGTGAGCGGCAAAGCGGTCACAAACTCAAAATTCTCAAAACCGATGGCGGAGGCGAATTTACTTCGAGTGAATTTGGGAAGTATTGTGATGATGAGGGTATAGTGCGTGAGGTTGTACCACCCTATACGCCTCAGCAAAATGGCGTGGCCGAGAGAAAAAATCGGACAATTATGAACATGGTGCGTAGTATGTTGGAAGGGAAGAATTTGCCGAAAGAGCTTTGGGGAGAAGCTGTTGCTACAGCCGCCTATGTGTTGAATAGGTGTCCTACAAAGAAGCTGGAAAAGGTGACTCCAAAAGAGGTATGGTCCGGATTCAAACCGAATTTGAGTCATTTGCGCGTTTTCGGTTCGGTAGCATTTCGACATATTCCAGGACAGCTTCGAAAGAAGCTTGATAACAAGAGTGAAATGATGTTGCTTGTCGGATATCATCCTACCGGAGGCTACAAGTTGTTTGATGTGAGTAGCAAGAAGATCGTGATTAGTTGAGATGTGATCGTGGATGAGATAAGGCAGTTTGACATCAGAAAATCTGCCATATCAGTTCAGGAAATCGACTTCTGCCACGAAAATCAACATCCTGGAGCTGCTGGAATTGTTTCTGGTGAGGTGGAAATCGATTTGCTGCAGGAATATTGGAATTTTCAGCCTGTTGAAGGTGTTGTACAGCAACCTTTCGGAACCGAAACAAGTGAATCAAGTAGACGACCAACAAGACAAAGAGGATTGCCTCAAAGACTCCGTGATTGTGAATTATTCCGAGATAGCGAGATCAACAATGATGGTGATCTTATTCACTTCGCTCTAATGGCTGAATCCGAACCAGTGAATACAAAGGAGGCATTAAGCGATCCAAAGTGGATGTGTGCTATGAAGGAAGAGCTGGAATCAATGGAAAAGAACAATACATGGATGTTGGTTGATTTACCGAAAGGTAAAAAGGGTATTGGTGTGAAATGGGTCTACAAAGTGAAAGCGAATGTGAAAGGTACTTGTGGTTGTGGAATTTTATTTCCTACAAATGACACGGGCAAAAGTTATGAATTACTCAGATACACTGACTCCAATTGGTGCGGAGATAAGGACGATCGAAAATCAACGGCCAGTTATGTCTTTATGTTCGGAGGGGCACCAATCTCTTGGTGTTCTAAAAAGGAGTCGGTGGTTGCTCTTTCTTCCTGCGAGGCAGAGTATATCGCAGCTTCGTTATGTGCATGCCAAGCTGTGTGGCTAGTGAACCTGCTGCGTGAGCTGGACAGCAACACGAGAGGAGCTGTTTTGTTGTTGATGGACAATGTTTCAGCCATCAACCTTGCTAAGAATCCCATAACACATGGGAGGTGCAAGCATATTGAGATGAGGTTTCACTATTTGAGGGAATTAGTGAATTCTGGACAGTTACGTTTGGGGTATTGCAGAAGCGAAGAACAAGTTGCAGACTTGTTGACGAAAGGCGTTACGAATGAGGTTTTCAAGAAACTTGTGATGAAGCTAGGTATGAAGAATGTGGAGCATTTGAATTAAGGTGGTGTATTGGAAGTGATATATAATTCATATGCAGTTTAGTGGCTTTAGAAAGGGTTTCGTAAAAGAGCTTATTTGAAAAGTTGGGTTTGAAAAACGGAGAATGTTCTGCAGAACAGAAAACCAGAAAAACCAGACAACCATATAACAGAGAATGTTCTGCAGAAACAGGAAAAAACAGAAAACCAGAAAACGGAGACTGATTAACGTTCTCCGTTTCTGCAGTTTTGTATAAATCAGTTTTTTCTGTTTTTTTTTCTAGTAATTCAGTTTTGCTTGTTGTTCTGTTGGTTAATCTAAGTTGTAGATCCCAATATTGTTGTAACTGAAAATACTCTCTTTCATAATTTCTCTCTTTTCTCCATCATCTTCTCAAAACTACGGTTTTCAATTATTGATTTTCACCATTGATTCACCCTCCACTCTTGATTGTGTTCCAACATCTTCACCCTTCAATTTTGTTAGTTAAAATATGGGGTGTTAGTTGGTAAAAAAATAATAATAATTGAATTATTCATTGTTAAAGATTTTTGATTCAATTCTTAAAAATTACTTTTAGAAAAATTAATTTATTTGTGAATCAATTTTAATTCAAATTTGAATTAGTTTAAAATTAATTTATTAATATAAATCGATTTAATATTTTGAATTAGTTTATAATTCAAACTAGTTTGAAACAAGTTTTTGAATGAATTCTTCATATCAGTGTTTCAGTTAATTTTAGAAAAATTGGTTAGGTTTTGTTTTTAAAAAATTGTTAAATTTTAAAAAAGATTATTTATCTCTTTATTTATGTTGTTAAAATTATACAATAAAAAATAATGATAATAAAATATATGTTGATCGATAAAATCCAAGTATATTTAACTATTTATTTAGTAATTTCATATGTAAATATTTCTATAACAGAAGAATATTACATTGTAATATTTTGTGAACGAATACAATGTTGATCGAACATGAGTGAATAAAAATAGATTGCGAGAATTTCAATTCTTAAATAGCAACAGTAAAATTCAATGTCAGTTGTAATTATGAACACGTATCTGATTACATTTAACAGTATAATGAAAATTATTATTCTTTCAAAAATCAGTGAATTTTATAATTATTATGATGATTTTGATTAAAAGAGTGTTAAAATTGTTAAAAACCGATTATGATGATTTAACTGTTTTTAGTTTGTGGTTCTGTTCCTCTTTAATTTTATTTTTTTTCCCAAAACTTTAGTGATATATTTAGAGAGGGATTTCATGTTTCCTCTTTTTAAATTTTCTGGCTAATTTAAGTTATATCAAAAAAATTAATTTGGAAAATCGCTTACTAATTAATTTGAATTTTAACAGGGGCTAGAACCAGTAAATGCAGTTTTGTGCAAGTATTTACAGGGTATGTGTTTTGATATCAACAGTTCAAGACTGTGATGCAAATGGTTGTTCCAAACCTTACGACACAATCTTTTTCTTTATTTATAGTTTTATTTTTATGATAAAGTATTTAACTACGAACTAGTTTGCAATTTGTCTTTCTGTTTCCTTTGGTAATTACACCCAATGGTGCAAATAATAATTGAGTTTGGGATTGACAATCTGAATGAGATGTCTTTTCTACCATGTGATAACTACACATTCTAATTTTTCATTTAAAAAAATTGTGACAAATTTCTTTTTTTTTTCATTTTTAATTTTGATGACTAATTTTATTATTAATTATAATCAAAAGATGCTATATATATGAAGTGTTTGTTATCATTGATTTAAGGAAATGAACTTGGTTTGCACACAGATTTGATAATATGAATGCATAGAAGTTGCAAATTGCAGCAAGACAGAGTGGGGTAGATATGGACTTATTTTACTTTGACTCAAAAATGATTAATTGGGAGAACTACTTCATCAATATTAATATTCCTGGCATTGTCAAATATGTCTTCAAGTGAAACTACTCTGAAATTTGAACTTGTAACTTTTCTCTTTCAATACTTGAATCTCCGTTGAGTTCAAAGTTATGCCAGCACAATAAATAGTATTAGTGGTGTATTATTAAGTTTTGAATTTTATTATAATCAATTACAAGTGGAAAATATTAAAAGTTTGTATCAAGTGGCTCATACATATTTACATAATTTACAGTGTTAGCAAACACAAGATGAATGGTTGATATTTTGAATAATGCCTCATGCAAAGTTGGCAAAATCACATATTAACGGATAGTAGTTTGAAGTTAATTTGTTACTAAATTGAAATTTTGTAAATTTGAGATTTAACTGAGTTAATTCAGTTGAAATCGTGAATTAACTCATAAACTCGATTAAAATCACATAAACTCGCAAAGTAGTATCTAATCAAATGTTTCAACTAATTATTTAATAAATGGTGAAATTAAACTATTTAACCAATAAAAATAAAAACAATTGATTGTATACAATAAAGGAAGAAAATGAGCCATTAAATGCATACCATAGATATCACTTCAATCCAAATTACGGTACCATATGTTTGTTTTATAGATAATATTTTTCTGTGTTGAACAACGTTTTGACGTGGAACTAAATGTCTCTTTTAAAAATAGTCTTATTCTACTATATTGACATTAATGTTGACGCTTTTGAGAGCAAAACTAATTTTGTACGAAAACGTTTTGATAGAGACTGAGAAGCTAACACAATAAACAAAATTATTTATGGCATCGAGCAATAGAACTGTGTAAAAAATTCGATTATAAGACCTAAATTCAAAATCGAATTCAAATTTACTTTAAAAATCTGGTTAAAAATATATGATTATAATCCGGTTATTTATAAACCGGTTGGATAACCACTTATGTTTTAAATTTGAATTTGGTTTTTATCCGATTTTTATCCACTATCAATATTTTGTTAATTTTGAGATTATATTTTTTGAAAAAATTTTGAAATTTATTTTTTTTTGAAAAATATCAGAAAAAAATTTAAAAAAATTTTTTTTTTTCTAAAAAAAATTTTAAATTGATTTTTTTTCTCAAAAAATTTGATGAGACAAATTTTAAAAAAATTTATCGAAAAAATCAATTTTAAAATTAAAATTTTCAAAACTGATTGTTTAATTACAAACCGGTTATTTAACCATAACCAATTTTACAATTGGTTTTATAACCGATTTTAAACCAAATAATGGATTTGGTTATAAATCTAAATCCATATATTGGTTTTAAAATGGATATGGTTTGGTTTTAAAAAAAAACCAACCATGCACAACCCTATCGAGCAAGATGCTCCCTACTAGAGCTGTTTAAGACTTTAAGGTTGGTTTTTTTAAAAAACCAAACCATATTCATTTTAAAACCAATATATAGATTTAAATTTATAATCAAATCTATTATTTGGTTTAAAACCAGTTGTAAAACTAATTGTAAATTTGGTTATGGTTAAATAATCGGTTTATAATTAAGCAACCAATTTTGAAAATTTTAATTTTAAAATCGATTTTATTTTTCAAAATCGGTTAAAATTTGATTATTTTTTAAAAAATCATTTATTCATAATTTAAAAATCGGCTATTTAAGAAAATCGATTTTTTCGATAAATTTTTTTTAAAAAATTCTCACCAAATTTTTCGAGCAAAAATTCGATTTAAAATTTTTTTAAGAAAAAAAAAGTTTTTTTTTTATTTTTTTATTTTTTTCCGATATTTTTTTTCAAAAAAATAAATTTCAATTTATTTTCAAAAAATAAAATTTCAAAATTAACAAAATATTGAAAGTGAATAAAAACCGGATAAAAAACAAATCCAAATATAAAACATAAGTGGTTATCCAACCGGTTTATAAATAAACTGGATTATAACCATATGATTTTAATCGAATATTTAAAATAGATTTGGATCCGATTTTGAATTTGAGCCTAATAACCAGATATTTTGCACAACTCTACTCACTATCTCTCCACTTCTTTATTTCGTTTTTATCAAATCAGTTTTACAAGATTTACAAATAATAGTCTGATTCAAATAATTAATTTGATTTTTAAATTATTTTAGGATATATATTAATATATATTATGATTAATTTTTTTTATATATGTGTTTATTATAATGTGATGATTTTATAGATATTTAATTTAGTGATTAAAATTATATTTATTTAATTATTTATACTAAAAAAAATATTATTATATTAAAATAAGTATTTTTTGAAGAATTTTTTTTTAATGTAGATGATTAAAATAAATAATTTGTTTATTAAAAAACTTTTAAACATACTAGAAAATGAAATTTAGGTTTGGGCTGTTATTTATACTGCAATGAACTTTCATATCTACATCTACTATCTGTTTTTTACACCCCTATTTTACTTTTTCAACATAGACTTCGGTCTACTCTTTTTTACTCTTTTTTAGGCCTTTTAAATTTGTTACTTCTTGCACTTAGGTAATTCCTAGTTGCACCCCCTCTCCACAACCTTTAAATCTTTCGAGCAGACTTCTTCTCATCTGGATGATGCCGCCACTAGAATTCTTACCTTTATCTCTCTCTTTTTCAGTCCAATGAATTATTTAAAGGATCAAAGCCCTCGTCAATATCCTTTTCATAAAATCAATCACGTCTCTCCCTTGTGATCACAAAGTCACAGTACATTCTTCCTCCGCCATTAACATGAAGCTTTTTCGACAGCTTTGGCAAGCGTTGTTGTGAGTTGTAACTACCATTTATTCGAACTCATTGTGCACAATTCCTTGTTTTCGTGAACAACCACATTTGAAATAATGGCCAACGACCAAATCAGACATTCGAACTGTCGGCTTTAGGCCTCGATTCCAACCGACATGGTGGTTTTCGTAAACAACACAGACTAGTTTTGTGATCTACATTCAAGAGCTTCATCCTATAACCTTCGTATTTCAGTTTTTTCAACATTCACAAAAATCCTTCTTCGCCACGTTACGAGCCATTGTTACCATAAAGCACTATTTCAAGTTGTTCATGGCAACAATGATTGACGAAGGCGAGACGAGTATTCAATAAGTTATTAGAGTTTGTTGTTGTTGTAAAGTTCTCTATCTTCTCTTACGTTGCGTGAAATCTTCAATTAAGGTAATAAGTGAGAGACCATTTGAATTTATGAGTATAATATATTGTGAGATGAACGAAATAGTCGTACTTCCCAACTATTCATCTCAGGCTTGATACGGTAGTAGTCCTTTAAGGGATAAATTAATTAAAGTTCAAATATATAAATTGTGAGATTAAAATATGGAATATAAATATTTATAAGGTTCTGATATATTTAATTTATTTGAATGTGTAGTATTTGATATTATTGTTATATTAGATGTCGAATGAATTTTGTACATATGTATGATTAGACTAGGTTATGTGATGTGATAATAAAACATTGGTGCATTGTATGATATAAGTTTATTTTATGATGATGATGCATGATTGATGACCGTATAAATTTGTGATGAGAATATTGAATAACCTCATAGTAGATAAAATAGTAGTGATTCTAACTTGCTTGAGATGATGTTTTAAATGAAATATCTTAGGTCAACGAAAGGATGAACTGGATGTTAGGGGTATTTGATGTGGAGATTATTTTGTCATCTTATATGTAGGGCATGACAAGCCTAATGATGTTGGAGAAGTACAATTGAATAAGTCTGATCGTGACATTCCATCACTACATGAAATTTCGGAATTTGTGGCAGTCAAAAGCTCTCACAAACAGAGAAAAACACCAACAACATGGTCACAAATAAGTCAGTCACAAAATTTCGTGGCGGCCAAAATGGCTACATAAGCTGGTATTTTTGTTATCATTTGTGAGGGCTTAAACCCTCACAAAATTCTGACGTAAAAGTCTGCCACAAATGATAAAACTGATTAAAAAATTATGAGTTTGTGAGAGTCAAGGCCGTCACAAATTCTTCTTTTTGTGAGGGCTTAGGCCACTACAAAGGATGAAACCGATATAAAAAAAAAATAGTTTGTGAGGGCTTAGGCCGCCACAAACGATCCCATTATTGTTGTTTTGGCTGCCACAAATGAGTGAATTTATTAAAAAAAATTCTAAAATTCGAAATCAATATGAATATAATTTAAAAATTAAAAATTTGAATTTAAATTAAATTTAAAAAAAATATAAATTCATTTAGATTTTAATCAATTAAAGAGTGTATCAAAAAGTGTGTTGTTAGTATTATTTTTTTACTTTGATAGACAATAACTTGAATATATAAAAATTATTAAATATAATTATGTTTGTTAGTGTTGAGGATGGCAATGGGTAGGGTACTATAGTACCCGTACCCATACCCGTAGTTTAAAAAAAATCCATACCCGTGCTCGTACCCTCCTGGATATCAACTTTAATACCCGTACCCTTACCCTCTGGGTACCTAAGTGCCCGTACCCATACCTATTACCCACACTTTAACTAAAATAGATCGATAAATAAATATTAAATTTAAAAATTATTCAAATATCATAAATCCAATCATAAAGTGTTATAAACTAAAATATTTTCTAAATCAAAACATTTCAAATGAACACTCATTACAATACACATTCAAATATCCATAACAATATTTTACGAAGTTACAACTCTTACGACAATATTATTTGAGATCAGTAAAAAAAATTTATAAGAAGTTGCAAGTATAATTATAAAGACACGATTAATAAGATATAACTCTTAGTAATAAAGTCACAATTATTTAATTATTCATCATAATCAAATTCTTAAAAAATTTGCAAACGTTTATCTTTTGATTTGATTATAAATATTGTAATAGTCAAATGATATTAATAGATATTAAAACATAAAGGAAAATAATTAATTAAATTAAATATTAATATACTAAATAAATAAAAAATATACTTATATAAGTGCGGGTGCGGGGAGGGGTGGGTACTATAGTACCCGTACTTGCACCCATACCCGCTTAATTTTGCGGGTAATTACTCGTCCCCGTGCCCATACTCATTATATGAGTTTTTACCCTACACACTGTGGGTTTTTTTTGCGGGTACTCACTGGGTCTAGGTCTAATTGTCATCCCTATGTTGAACACTAATATCTTAATACACTTTTGACATGAAGTATTGGTAGTATTGCATAGGTAAAAAGTAATTGGATATATATATATATATATATATATATATATATATATATATATATATATATATATATATAAACAAAATAATAGGCAAATAAAATGAAAAAAAATGATTGGACATAAAAATGGACTTGAAACATGAAAGATTCAAGGGGTCAGAAATTCATCCCCTTGAATTTTAGAAAAACACAAATAACACCCTAAAATTGAAAGATGCCTAACAAGATAGTCCATCTGTTGGTTTGTTAATGAGATTGACATGAACATTAAGTGTTTACATGGCAAACCATGTTGTTAGCCAATTATTGTCCCGTAAGAGATAGGTTAATTTGTGCGATTTTGTAAATACGAAACTTTCTCTCTCCTTTTGTTGTTAGCACATCAGTGTGGCGTAAGATATAGACTAATTTGTGCGATTTTGTAAAGACGAGGGACTACTCCCTCCCTCTCTTCTCTCAATCTCTTATATTTCTCTCCTGAACAAAATTGAGGAAACGCTCTGTCTCACCCCAATTTCTCTCGCGTTCCTTTCTCTCTCAGCTATCTCACTTGTAACAAACGCACTGTAAGTAATTGTCGATAAAAAATTTACTAGTAATTTATATTGCCTCGAAAGTCTATAATCTAAAGGTGTTTTTTTTGTTGTAGTGGTTGTAAGAGTTATTTCCATGGTGCTTAGGACTTAACTCCCGTAACTCAACATTCAATCAAAATGCATATCTAAAATGTGAGTGTGCGATCTTGAATAGTAAATCTCAAATGGATCGATGAAACAAAAAATCTCAAATGGAAGCTTATAAAATATCGGTATTATTGTCAATATTGGAAATCTAGGTGTATACATACTAAATAAATTGCGAATGATAATAAAATCGAAAGGAGAGAATAGAAAAGCTTAGAAAACAATTCTCACTAGAAGATCGAAAATGAAATCTAATGAAGATCGACATAGAAATCAAACAAACTCAAAAATGGAAATGAATTGAAGATCGAAAATGTTAATTTAAAAATTTAAGTTTATCAAACTCAAAAATGCATTATGAGACTTAGAAAAACTTAAGATCAAAACTGGAAGGTCGAATCTTGAAGAATGGATATGAAAGGCTTTAAGGTTGTGAATGAGATGAAGAATGAAAAAGATGGAGGACAAAATTAGAAATAGGTCGATGAAAATGGAGAACAACAAAAATTGAGTGCACAGAGAGAACACAGTGACAGTTACGACATAATGGGATTTAGATTTCTTTTATTTTCTTTTTCTCATGTTTCTTCTAGTTTCTCATTTAAACTAACTAGTGTGTAACTCATGTGTCACACGAATACAAATTACTATTTTGATAAATATATTGTTATATTAATTTATATAATATAACAATTTGAATTAGTATTGACATTCAAGACGTAATTTTGTTGGCATTGACATTAAAGACATAATTTGAATTTTATCATCAATTCAATTTCAAACAAAAAAAATAACTTACAATAAACAAATCTAAATCGTAAAAAAAAATTCGTATGCATGTTTACGCATTATTGAAAATTTATTTGTACACAACATTTTTTGTGTTGGCACATGGTTTTCCTTCTTTATCTAAAATAACAAACCAACTTGATAAAGAGATCGACCTTGACTCTTATTTATGATCATTGCAAAACACAACAACAATTGAAATTATCTTCTCTGGAATTTAAATTGGAAAGTTGGATCAGATGGAACCAAATTCATCCTTGGTATATAGATCTTATCACCGATGTTTTTTCCCGTGATCATAGTTGCTCCAATAATATTTGTATACAGTTTATTTATGAGAAATATTGTTTCATTACATAGTCCATTAGCTTGATCAATGTTCCTCAATAGCATGACTGAAACACCAATCTTTAATCTTAATCGGTGATTTGGAATTCCTGAACATTTCATGTCATTCAAAAATTCAAGTGTGAACCAAACTCCCTGCACAACACAATTTTCATAAAAAAGAACAATTGAGTCTGAACTAATATATTCATTTTCCTCACCTGGAATTAATGATAAAACATAATTATTAACGATATCTACAATATCATGAGTCAGAGCAAGTATTGTCCTCTCTTCATAGTATTTCAAATTGTTCATGTTCTCTAAAAGTAATGGATATGTCAATTCATAGTATAAAGTTAGTATTTCAATAAAAAAATAAAATAAAAAAATTGAATAAATTAGTTGATAATAATTCTAGTTTACTTTTAACCTTACTTGAGTTTGAATAAAATACTTTTGTTTGCATCTAAATTATATTTTTGGAATGCAACCAACTCAATGATTAGTTCTTTTTACGCAAAGGAGATCACATCTAGGAGATGCGATGATATACTAAGTTTTTTTTTTTTTTT
>JBBPBR010000003.1:58666167-58683102 GCA_037974775.1 Cicer pinnatifidum
TTTATTAACTTTTCAATTCTATTATTTTCCACCTATTTCACTTGTTTCTCATAAGAACAGGGTATGAGTCCGGTGAAATAGTATAGAAGAACAAGATAAAAAAAAACTAATATATATATATATATATATATATATATATATATATATATATATATATATATATATATATATATATATATATATATATATATAAATTCTTAGAAATAGTCTATACATACACCTTACCATTTTTTTTTTGTCAATAAATAAAAAGAAATATGAGGTTTTTACTTTCCACCCTCTATCTGCACCTCTCACTCTTCCAATACCGTAAACAGATAATTTTACTATTTTTATCTCATATAAAAATATAAAAAAAAAATTATCCATTACAATTTCACTCACTTTTTAAAAAATTTAGAAACCCCCACCCCCTCCCCCAACAATTTCAAATCTTTCAAAACAAACTTTTGAAAAGAAATTTCTAAAAATTTAAAACTTTCGAACAAATTAAAACTTTCGAAATGGTAAATTTTCAGGATATTAGAAAGTTTCAAACAATTTGAAATGTTCCAAAAAGAAAAAATTTAGGAATTTCAAAACTTTCAAACATTTCAAATATTTGAAATTTTCAAAAATTTGATTTTTTTTTTACCTTTCGAAACTTAAAATTTTAAAACATTTGAAGTTTTTAAAATGTTTTAAATGTTTGAAAATTTCCTAAATGAAGTTAGTTGTTCACCTTGTCAGCATCGTCGTATAAATTATTCATAATATTCCTAACATTAGAGGCGAAAGAGCTGATAGAGTTCTACCCACAACATCATAACGAAGAATGAATGAAGTTAGTTGTTCACCTTGTGAGCATCGTTGTAGATGCTTAGGAAGATGCTTAGAGGTCTGAATAGGATGTTCAGGAGCCTGAACAAATGGATTACAATGAAGGTGAGGAACAAAACGTCAAATAGCATGTTTAGAATGTCGAAGAGCAGGTTCAACAACCCAAATTCCCTGGAGGACCATTCGTGACATCGGTGTTGACATAATATGAACATCGTGTGGCTTGTAGGATACAGGAATAAGAGGTATATTTTTATTAATTAATTTTTTAATTAAGAAGTATATATTATATTGAGTATATTTTTGTAATGAAATTTAGTACATGATTTTATTGTTATATTTTTTAATTACTTGTAGGGATCGTGATCCGTCGAAGGTTATCACACATGGCTTGAAATTGAAGTAATTGACTGACATACTTGTACCAGATATTATATAATATTGGATTCAAGAATTTGGACTGGTACATTTGCCTTCAGCTTATTTGGTGATGGTTGATGTTGGTCTCATATATGCGTTTATAGAAATGTGGCATAGAGAGACCAACTCGTTTCATATGTCACTTGGAGAGATGACGATCACACTAGACGACGTCACAACTCTTCTTCACATTCCTCCTTGTGGTAAGTTCTTCGATGCACTAATAAATATGAATACTAATAAGGTTGTGATTGTTGCACATAAGTTGTTTGGAGCAACCTTGGAGAAAGCAGTTGTTGAGATAAATTTTAATAAATGTGTACAATATAGATTATAGTGATTGCGTGATTTATATAAACGTCTAATTCAAACTAACATGTTTCAGTGTGATGCTAGAACGTACCTCTTGCATTTAGTTGAGAGCACTATTTTTGCCGACGAGACTCACACTCGTGTGGAAGCAAAATATATTAGTTTGTTCATTAATTTATATTGTTGTCGGGACTACACATAGGGTACCGCTATATTTTGTTGTGCTATATGACAACCTGGGAGATTGAGCCTTTCCCGACACTAGACATTGAGACGATATATGACCCTATTATAGGTATATAACTCGTACTAAGTTGTATTATTAATTTATTAAGTTGACTCATATTACTAAATTGTCTTTTATTTTTGATGTAGTGTTGGATTTACGAGCACTTTACTAATATATGTAAGCAGGGCGATAGTGGAACAAATCCTTAGCATATTCCAAGAGTTCGTAGGTGGACTGTAAAACACGATGTTAAAGGTGGGTTGCTAACATATCAGCGAAGACTTGATGCTATTTTGCATGAGGATATACTATTTACACCATACGATGATAACTGAACTAATTATCCTTTTAAAGCAACACTGATGTTCTCCGACTACATTCATTGGGGTGGAGTTTCAGTCTCATATCTACCGGAGCGATATCTTCGACGATTTGGTACAATCCATTGCATTCCACGTGACATTCCTCTGGTACCAGCTCGTATAGATTGAGAGTGGCATAATACTATGAGAACATGTATAGCGACCTTCCGAAATCTATCTTCTATAGTGACGTTTCCTAGTGAAATCTATGGGAATATTATGTCTGGTACTTAAATGTTTCACATCATTTGATCATCTGATAGCGTTTTAACAAGTATACTGAATTGTTGCAATTAATAATTAAAATGGTAGTACCGAGTGTCGAACTAAATGATTGTGTTTTACTATTGAATTATATTTAATTACTACAATTGAACAAAAGGTTCCTAAATTGATTGAAATAATGTTTAAATTTAACAACAGTAATAAAATTGATCCTTTATAATAAGAAAAATGTCAGGGATGAATTTCACTTCCAATCCAACCTTGGTGTCTAATCTGATCCTAATTTCACTTGCAACTAATTTAATTAGTTTCATAACATGAATCTTTCCATAGACTATAAATTCATTAATTTCTCATCTCAAGCATTTGTAAAGTCCATTTCTGTTTCAAAATACACATCGTAAAACATTTTAATTTTGATCAAGCAATAAAAAACATTAAGCACAAAGATGAGAAAAATAATTCAATAAACTCATTCATATAATTAGAAATCAAATCAAAAAAATAAGGGTTTCATCTTGTTACACTCATCTCTAACAAATAGGATTTAGTTACTCATGACAGAGATACAAAAGATAGAGATTAAAGAAGAATTAAAAGAATTATTCATGAATGATTCTTGATAAAACTCCTCCCATGGTGTTAGAAATAGATTGTCTTTGAGTTTCTTTGCTAGGTCACACGTCTCCCAACTTCCCAATAATAAAAAAACAAAACCCTAAAAAGTGATAAAAATGAGTTCTAATGTATTTTTTTGCGCGTAGATTCAGCGGGAAATACGTTTCACGCGCGCTTCGAGCACCCAGTATCTTCTGTCTGGAATGTAGTGCATGTTTCTTCTCTTTTGAGTCCGAATTTGGTTTCGGGGTCTTCATAAAAGTTGTAGCTAGGGATCTTAGCTTTCATTTTCACTTGGTTGGACTCCAATTAAACATCTAAAACTCCAGATATGGTTGAACTACTCTACATAGATTATGTTGATTTCTCACCAAAATTTAGCACTGCACTAAAACAAAGTAACAACGCAAAACTTCGAAAAATCTCTACTCTATCAAAAAAATAAGAACATAAACATTTCATAAAAGCAAAGAAATAAAATTAATAAATTATATCAAATAACTCCTTAAATTAACTAATGAATAAAAGATAAATAAGACTATAAACAATGAAAAATATGCATATGATGAAGAGTCATCACAACCCCAAACTTAATCTATTGCTTGTCCCCAAGCAACAATTAATTTCAGATTTAGTAAAGTTAAAATTAAACTTAAACTCAATTTCTCAAATCAAATCAAACTCAATTCTCAAAGTTCCAGCTACTACAAAACATTCATCATGTATCGTGGTTGCTTATAAAAAACAACACAATTTGTATACTTTATCAAGTTCAACTCTCTCTTCACACAATTTCAAAGGGGTTGACAAAAGATAAAATTTGCAAAGGATAATTAAAAAATATCAAACGACAAAATAAAATTTTCTCAGTGTATGCATAAATTACAATGGATGCAAGTCAGGATTAGTGCAAGTTCTGAAAGGATAACACATGTCTAGATAATCACACAACAAATAATTAAAGTGTTTAGGCTCAAAAGCTCACAACTAGGATAGTAAGAAAGAGTATGAACTATCTAAATGATGCCAAACATGCCACTATAAAGTTTATTTAGTTTTTAGAGAAAAAATTGGCAAATGAGACTGACAACCAAGGAGTAATCAACAATGCATGCATTAGTGAAACTAATCGAATTGAGCAATGATATGAGCAAAGAAATAGAGTTTAAATTTCAAACTCTGAAACAAATTGTTTAAGACTAGCTTCAAGTTGTTCACAATTCTTCATCATAGTGAACGTTTACACACAATTAAAAAGAAACAAATTCAAATAAAAAATAAGATTGCAAAAATAAAAGTTACCTCTACCTATGGGTTGCCTCCCACGAAGCGCTTCCTTAAAGTCATTAGCTTGATGCCTCAATCATTGTCAAGGTGTATTATATGACACAAAGAGCACCAAAGGATACATATTTCAATTGAGGTGGCAATTGCTTGAATTCAACCAATGGTGTCTCTTTCTTGTTCTCTACATATTCATCTTCATTCCCTTTAAACTCCTCCCATGTAGTATGGAAGTGGGGGGAGTGGGATGATGATGCTTCTAAAATGAGTAAAACTTCTTTTACTCTTGGATCTTCATTATCTTTACCAACATCTTAGGGTAGGCATAACACTATTTTTAACGGCAAAATGGGTCATTGATGTTCAACTTCTTCATCGATTATCAAATTGAAAATCTCAATTCGATTGCACCCTTCTCTTTTTTTTGAATGCTCTATGGCTTTTAGAATATTGAATGTAATTATTTCCTCGTTTACCTTTAAGGTTAAGGTGTCATTCGCCACATCAATCATAGCTCTCCATGTTGCTAGGAATGGTCTCACCAAGATCAAAGGGATATGATTGTCCTCCTCCATGTCTAGTACCACGAAACCCACTAGAAAAATGAACTTATCCACCTTGACCAACACATCTTCTAACACTCCATATGTGTGTTTCATTGAGCGATCCACAAACTGTAACATTAGTTGTATCTTCCAATGCCTAGCTTTTTGTATATGGAAAGAGGCATAAGACTTACACTAACCCCAAGATCACACAGGGTCTTCCCAAAAGTTCTATTTCCAATAGCGCAAGGAATAGAGAAGCTTTCATGATCCTTGAGCTTAGGTGGCAGCTTCCTCTTTAGAATAACATTGCATTCTTTAGTAAGCATCATTGTTTCACTATCAATTTTTCTTTTCTTTAAAAGAATATCCTTCATGAACTTGGCGTAAGCCGACATCTGCTCTACTACTTCTACAAAAGGAATGTTAATTTGTAATTTTTTTAAAACATCAAGAAACTTACCAAATTGTTTTTCAGTTTCTTCCTTTCTTAATCTTTGAGGGAATGGAAGTCGAATTTCTAGTTTTGGCAGTGTCTCTTTCATCTATACCACGGATTCTTCCTCCTTTTCAAGAGCGACGTGCTTTTCAACTGATGTATGGGTGACCATTTCCTCCGAGTGGGTTGAAGTTGAATTACTCTCTCTCGTTTTGGCTTTAGGTGGTACTATTTCACTTACTCTGCCACTCCTTGTTGTCACAACGTTGACATTATTACACGGATTTGAAACTGTGTCACTAGGCAAATTTATGGGCGTTCTTTGTGCTATTTGTTGAGCAAATTGACCAACTTTGGTCTCCAAATTCTTTATTGAGGTAGAGTGATTTTTCTGGATGGTTCTTGAATCTTCAACGAAAGAACTTGTGTTTGTACTAGCTTCTCAATAGCACTCTCCCAAGCAGTTTTTTGAGGTGGGACTTGATTTGGTTGAGCTCCTTGGTGACCTTGAGATCCACCCTATTGATCTTTCCATGAAATATTTGTATGATTTCTCCAACCCGAATTATACGTACTAGAGTAGTAAAAAGGAAACAAAAGACCGAGCCATCGTCTTCTTCTTCGTGTATATACCCCTGCCGCCATTCCTATTTCTTCTCTATCTTCTCTCTTCAATTATGACCATTATAGTGGGTGTTGTGCAAAACCGAGACCACATTTGTGATGGTTGTGATCTCTTCTTTCATTTTCAGCTTGAATCGCAACCTTAAACGCCCTATTCCTCTTTGCCAAAAATCACATCTCCAACTTTTGACCAAGATTTCGGCCATCACGATTATCACCAAGCAAAACCGAGACCATATATGGACTCCACGAAATACCCTCTTTCATTACCTATGCTCGAAATCGCCAACCGTTACATTTTAAAAAATGGGTTTCCACCATTGTCGCGGCTGTTTGCTTGAATTCCGGAAAACGCATTCATCATTTTGAAAAACTGATATCGTTTTTGAATTCCACTCGTCGAAACCTTCAAGAAGCACTACTCGTATGTATGTTTCGGGGAAGTTGAAGTCGGACCTTGTCGGTGCTCCAACACGTCGGTGAGGCCTTTTCTGAAAACTTGTTTCACTTCGTTTCAAATATGTTTATTCTCTTAATATTTTTATTAATTATGTAACATTGATTTTTATAGTCTGCATAAATTATCAGCCATGTTTCATTGACTTTGCAAAGTCGTCAGTGCGTTTGGACTCGTTTGTTGCGTGTTGTTGACATCTCATGGTTGCTGAAAATCATCATGGTCCTTATATCTTATGAAAGCGTCAAATTGAGGTATGGGGTGAGAGTGAGTTCGAATGCATGAGTATAAGTTAAGTGAGATGAACGGGAATACCGTATTTTACACAATTCATTCGGGGTTCGCTACGTATGGCAGAAGCCCTTTGAGTAATAATGGACTAATGAGCAAACTTGAATTTTGTGAGGTTAAAATATGAATTAGAAACTTTTATAGGATGTTGTTTGATTTGATTTTTGAAGATCGTGTGATAGTTGAATTATTGTAGAATTGTGTATTTGATGCATTATGTGCTTTGTTTATATCTATCTTTGATATTGATATATGATATAAAATGTGATGAATTGTAATTATTTTTCTTGCAATTGATGTGGTGTGTGTGAATGATCTAGTATTATTATTATATGTGAGTGAAGACCCTTTATTGTTTGGAATGACGTATTATGATGGTAAATTCTGAATGTAATGTATGACTATGGAAATCTGCAATGACGATGTGTACTCCTTAACTTGTGATATTACCACCTTGATGAATATCATGAAATGCATATTGTGTTTAATTGAATAGTGACGAATTCGACCCGTGCCAATGATGGTTCTCTTAATGGAGTAAGTAACCTAGGCCAACGAGGGGAGAAAGTAGTTGTTGATAATTTTTGAAGTGGAGATTATTTGGTCATCATATAGGTAGGGCCTGACAAGCCTAGTGATTATGGGGAAGTACAACTGAATGAGCCTGATCGTGGCGGTCTGCTGTTGAGCCTTAGGGCAAGATTGTTAGACCTTGGAGGTATTCGGGTGGGGAATTCCTAAGTGACTTAGAGGTAGCACTCCAAATGTCGGGAGCTACCATGCATCACACGTTTACCTCGACTGTCGCGTATATGTGTCTCGGGTTGAGTTGAGGGGACCTATGAGGACATGGCCAATTTGAATTGTCTGTCCACTTGCATGGTGGCATAGTATCAAGCCTCCTAACTAAGTACTTCAGAGTTAGAATGGTACTAAAGAAAGAGAAGGAGTCTAGAGTATAAGAGCATGCATAACATTACTTGATTTGTGTGTTTACGTACTTGATGTTGTGGATTGTATCAATGTTTTACCTTGATTGTGATTTGATACGATACGGTGTTTAATATATTTTACGTGTTCTTCTCAATTATTTTATACTATTACATGTTTTCGAAGCTCACCCCTCGTTGCTTGTGTTTGGCGCTTGCGAGAGCGCATTCATTTCAGGTTATCGGTTGGTGATCCACGCTCTGATAGGTGATACTGGGTGGGAGTAATTTGTCGCATTTTATTGAGTTATGAACTAATTTAGATTTTTGTTAATTCAATCGATCAATTTTGTTATTTTTTTTTATCTTTTATGTAAATTTAGAAATTAATTGTCTCTAAGTTTAGAACGTGTTTTATGTCAAAAGTTTTATTTAATAAATCTCAACTATATTCGATATAAAACGAAATTTTAATTGAAAATTTTTATGCAAGCATTTTGTGTAAGTGTGAGTGTGACATTCTTGAACCTTATAGCTTAAAATAAATTTCGTATAATTTATTTTGGAACTGCTGCGAATCTCTTTCAAAACTAACACATTTTACTTTCTATTTTAATTTGGGTTTGGGGTGTCACATTAGTGGTATCAGAGCAGGTATGTCCAATCAGGCCATGTGGGCGAGGTGTCTATTGATTTTTTTTGTCCATGTCAATTGTATTACTTTTTAATATTATTCATTAGGTGTTTATTGAACTTCTGTTGTATGTTATGTGATAATATTGTGAAATTAACTTGAACACGCGCTAGGTGGTGTGACTTTCATTGGATTGTACATTATATCATCTTGACATGTTTCCAATTTGCATTAGTGAAATTTAATCAAATTTAAAAGGGTTAAGATAACTATACAAACCATTGACATAAAATTCTAACTTGTTTTGCATTTGTATAAAAAATAGTTGTTATGTATGTGCATTTGTAGTTAAAAATAGTTAGTTTAAAGATTGCAAGTATAAAAATAGTTAGTTTAAAAATTGCTATGTAATTTAAAGACATGCTGATTTATAAAAGAGTTCGTATAGTGATCATTACTTGAATAATCTATTTTGCTAAGATTGAACATAATTAAGTTCGTACAGTGATCATTTACTCCATTCACACAGTGAAACATGCACTTAACATATAAATCATATGTGTATATATAATACACACACACACCATGTATTAGCATCAAACTTTCAAACGCAATTAGTTTCACTTGAAACTGATCTATACAACTCAAGTTATGGTATTTTAAAGTCAACATTACATGATAATTTTATGATAGAACATGTGTGTTTACAATATTAATAAGTAAAATTATCAATTTTAACATGATACAAGTACTATATGTCTTCTTTCAGACTCAATTGGTTTCACTCAAAAATGAACTTTCTAATTCAAGCAATAGATAATTCTCCTATGTCATCGTTCTCTTGGTTCTATCTTTATTGCTCTGTTTTTCCCCTTCTTCTCACTTCCCGTCAATTCTCTTCCTTTTCTATGTGTTTCTTTTCTTTCTTCTATTCTTTCTATTTTTCAATGTTTCTCTCACATACACTATTTCTATTATTTTATTCATATTTTTATTTCTATTTCTTTTTAATTTATTTACTGGAAGGTTGATAAACACATCCACCTAAGTGAGTTGTTCCCCTATTAAAATCCCAATTTATTTTTAATAGTTACTATTCACTTAAATTTCTACTCATGCAAATTAATTATACATTATCCTAAATACTACATGGATAAAACCCATTATAACTATAAAAGTAATTTTAAATAACATAGATAAAAATAATAAAATTTGTTAAACATTTAACATTTAAATTTCCATATGTTATTATATCACTAAATTATCATTTCATGTAATTTTATAAGGAATTAATGGATTTATTTAATTCTTATAATAACAATAATAGTACTAATAGTGAGGACATTTATACAAAGAAAGTTTAGATGTTGCGTTATCACTTTGGGTCCAAAAATTTTAGACCTCAAAATAATTATTTTATTTAATAATAGTATTAATTTTATCAATATTGATTAACTTTTAATTAATTTAAGTTTGAGTACAGTAATACTGATCCAAATTTGTTTTAGGGTCTATTTTTGTTGTACTAATTTTGACTGTCTGCCATTAGCTTTATCCTGATTGGGTGGATTCTTTATATTTCCATCCTGTGGTTAGATGTATTGATCAATGCATGTATCATTTTGACGCCTTTCGCGAAAATAATGTGACCCATTAGATATTCATGTGTGGCTATATTTCAAAATTGTGTCAAAAGAATTTTGCGTGCTTTATTTCTCTTTAGTTTTTTTTTTTTTTTTTATTGTATAAAAAATAAATGTTTATTAGCAACGACTAGTACACATCAGTGCTAGTAGACATATATATATATATATATATATATTTATATATATATATATATATAGGCATGACAACATGGCGGAGTGGGGGCGAATTTCGCCACCTCCACACCCACACCCGACTAATTGGGAAAAACCTGCACCCGCCCCTGTTATATAGCGAGTGTAGAATTTAGACACCCACTCATATATATAAAAAATATAAATTTAAAAATCATATTTATTATAATAAAATAATAATTATTAAACAATAATAAAATTAAAAAATATTTTATATAGAGATAAAATTATAATTTTTAATATTTCAAAAAATATTAAATATTTATATGTATATAAAATTTAACAATTATAACAATAATACTTGTAGGGCGGGTTCGGGGTGGATATCATCACCCCATACCCGCCCCCGCCTCCGAATTTTAATGTCGGGGAAAATCCGTACTCGCACCCAGTTAAAGCGGGTTTTCCCTGTCCAAATCAAGCGGGTTTGGGTGGGTACCTGCGAGGGCAGATTTTATTGCCATCCCTATATATATATATATATATATATATATATATATATATATATATATATATATATATATATATATATATATTTATAGTGTACTCCTATATAGAGCTATGAATTTGATAAATCTTTTATTTATAAACTTCGAGCCACATGTTGGAGGGCAAAAAAATTTATGATTTAAAAAGTCATAAAAAAGCAAGTCCGCAACACTAAAAGTCTCCTAAAATTGTGGGTTTAGTGGACTTTTAAGCCCACTTTTTTTAAAAAAAAAAATCGATTTTAATTTTTTCATCGATAAAATTTTTTTAATAAAAAATTATTTACAATTTTTTATTTTAAAATTTTTTTTATTAGAGAAATTTTTTCTTGAAATTTTATTTATTTATTTTTCTCACAATTTTTTAAAAAACAATTTACTTTTTAATTTTAGAAAAAAAATCCAAAAACCTATCAAAAAAAAATATATCAAAATTTACAAAATATTAAGATCTATAAACCTCCTGAACCACTTCCCTTAAATCCCATGAAATAATGAGTCGTATATTATAGAAGAAGACTTAGGGTCGAAAGATTTTTGACAATTCTACTTTCACGTATCTACAAAATTTGACTAACGTGCAACAAAATGTGAGAACTGACCAAATATGAGTAAAATGGTCAAATACTAAACATATCATGGACAAAATAGTAATATTCCATTCACAAGAGTGTATTTCGTGAATTTTGTATGTCTAGTCTGTAATTTCCGGCATTTTCCAAAAATATTTATAAACAAAATAATAGATATTAAATACAATAACTATTTTTTTATTAGATAACTATATCTTCTTAAATATATGTGAAAATGACAAATAAATCTAACTGTGTGTTGGCAGTGTTGCCACATCATTTAATTGTGCTGCTCATTAAATGATGTGAAAAAGTATAGTTGAATGTATGTGTAACAACGTTACTCTGACGTGATAAAAGTTATACTTTTATAATGGGTGATAAAAAAATTTAATTTTGATGTAGAGTTAATTTATACAATAATTAATTTTATTAACTTTTAATATAAAATATATAAATTACTCTCTTCGTCTTATAATGAAAAATGCTTTTAATAAAAAATAAATTTATTCAACAATAGATAACTATTTTTAAAGCAAATGAAACGAATAGACTTATTCGACCATAATTTATGAAATATATTTTAATTTTTACACGAATTTAAGAAAATTAAATAAATTTAATCAACAATTTTAATATATGTGTAAATGATTAAATTTGCTAATAATTGAATTCTACAAAACACATATGGATTGTGGAAAAGTCGGGAATTTCCATCTATAAATAAGACAATGATAACCATTATTGAATCATAGTCATTTACAAAACATTGATTACAACTTTTTAGTCTTTTACAATACAATAGAGTGTGGAACCATGCAAAACTTTCTGAAGGGAAAGACCATTTTAGTGACTGGCACAACAGGCTTCTTAGCAAAAGGTATTGTATATAACATAATTAACCAAACTATCAATAAATATCATTTGAAACATCACAATAAATAAATATATCATTGTACTTTATGCAGTTTTTGTGGAAAAGATATTACGAATTCAACCAGATATACAAAAGCTTTATCTTCTCGTAAGAGCTTCAAATATTGATTTGGCCTCTTGTCGCCTGCAAAACGAGGTTTATCATCAACCTTTATTTGGTTTTTCTTATAACAAAAGTTTAGGATTTCATAATATAATAAAAATGACGTTTACTAAAATGAAATAAAAAAAAAAACACGATAAAAATATTAACTATAGTTTGAAAATTACTTATTTCGCTAAAAAAGAATAAAAAAAATGATTTAGATGACTTATTTCAAACTAAAAATTGACTTTAAATCTCTTATCTTAAATAAAGAAAAAAAAATAGAACAGAAGAGTGGAAGGAGGTGACTATTAGATTTATGGAGATGATGTAATTGACTTTGATTGAATCAAGGGAAGATAAAGTGATTCAATCAATAGAAGTAAAACTAGATTCACATAATGGAATGATTATCTCTTAAAAATGGAATTTACGATATAACTAGTTTTTGTATCATCTAAATAGAAAAATAGATTTTCGCCTCCAATCATCAAGAAACAAAAATAATAATGAATATCAAATGCAAAAATGTAAAGAGATTAGAGAGGAAAAAGTCACGGATTTTAATAATAGCCCCTTTATCTCATCTTCGCTTGTAGAGTACACCTGATTCCATTCAAATAAATGAGATTTTCTTCATCTATAATACTTACAAAACATTTATCAGATTCGTCAGTGATTTTTAGTTTGAAAAACAATCTCTTCTTTCTAAATGCTCCAAAAACCAGAATTCTTGAACACCTTCAAGAATATTTTAGAACTCTTATTTTCAAGAATGAATAAACTTTTTCGATCTTGAAAGACATAGTCACTCCTCGCGATGAATTCCAACTCTAGAACCAGAAAAGACGTCTGCAATCAATTGACATCCCCTTAATCACTCGCATCTAGATCAATCACCCAAATAAAAGATATCACATCCTATTTATTTCCCACTCAAACATTCAATTACATACATGAGTTGAATGAAAAAATTATTTAATCTTGATTATGATATTGTAAACATGAAAGATGATGAATAGATGGAATTTTCTTTTTCAAAATTATGGTTCATATTAGTATTTATAGGACATGAGATGATACTTGAAAGTACAACCCATCCTAAGTGAAATTATTGTTTTACAAATGTAAAAAATGGATTAAGTTGCATGTGAACGAACTTACAAGGTTACGACTTAGTTCATAAGTTTCTAGAGAGCTCGAGTTTCATCATAAAACTCTGTGAGTGGATTCACATGAGTACAAGTTAATAAATCAATCCTCCTAGAAGGTTGTGAGTTGATTCACATGACTGGTGAATCATTCTTTTATTCTAAAGAATGAGTCAAAGACATCTATAAATTAATTTACAAAGTTAAAAATTATTTAAAAAATATTTTTAATATATTTTAAAGTGTACCAATATGTTCCTAACACATATAATGAGTAACCCGCGCGTCACACGGAAATAAATAAATTGTTATATTAATTTATATATATATATATATATATATATATATTAATTTTCATAAATTTTATTTTATTGATATTGATATTAAATAAATAAATTGACTTTTATCGTCAATTTAATCTCATGCAATAAAAATAAACAATTTATGATAAAAAAAATCTCCAGCACATGATTTTCCTTCCTCATCTAAAATAACACTCTTCAATCATTTCTTGGATTGTAAATATTAGTGATCAAAAGTATGACTCAAACGCCACTTTTTAACCATAGATTTCAAGTACAACTGTTGCAAATGAGATCTTGAGGCATGATGTGACTTAAATAAATACAAAAAAAAATGAAATTTTATCAAATTTTGGACCAAAATTATGTTTGAGGGATCAAAACTAGGGAGAAATAAAATGGGGGGACTACTTTCGTGATTCAGCTAAAATAGGGGGACCAAAACTACAATTAAACCTAAAATAAAATAATAATTATAACATATCGAAATAAATTTATCAATCAAGTAAATCAGGTTAACATTTTGAATTTCTAGTAAAGAAATGAATGAGTAATATGTGACCAAACTGGTTTCTAACCTTCGCATTATTGTAACGTTTTGCAAATTCAATTTGAACTGGTGTCCCCGATTGTTCTATGCTCCATAGTTAGACGCAACACCAAGAGAACGAAAGTTGTACACGTAGCATAGCTTTTTGCATTGTTTTGCTTGAATTTTATCATCCTACAAATATGATTTAAAATGTTGAATTTATAAACGAAATAATTAAACCTTGTCATCCATCAATACCATTTATATCACATAAAATTTATGTTAGACATTCAAATCAGACAAAAATCATGCACAACTCTAACAACCAAATTCCATGACTTTTTCTTTGGAGAAATTGAGGTAACAAAATCTGATATTTTTTTCAAACATCAATAAATACAAAAATGAATAAATAATTTTGAGTGAAGAAAAATTATAAAGGAATTGTGTATAAATGAGATAATATGAATGATATTTATAAGGAGACGCCGAATAATGGGAGATTATTGAAGAAAGACGACAAATGACGCCGACTTAAGAACATAAATCCAAAGACACCCTAAGAATTTATAAAATAAATTAAACTTTTTAATTAAATTAATTTAAAGTGGTTGTTGCTAAAGTAGTGTTTAAAAAACTATTACTTTCAATGAAAACTGTCAATCGTAATAGATTGTATTTAATTTTTAATTTATTCTTCTAATTTTTTAATTGACCACTAAATTCTCAACGGATGCATCATGTCAAATCTTGATGTAATGGAAGTTTTATTTTTTTCTTAAAAGAAAATATGTTCTTTTAAAAGAAAATATGCACAATGGGTGGTTATTTCTATTAACTATTACTTTCAAAAGGCTATATGGTGAAATTGATTGTATTTTATTTTTAATTAATTTTTTTTATTTTTTAATTGGCCACTAAATTCTGAACGAACTCATCATGTCACATCAAATTCTCAATGAACCCATGATGTCAAATTAAAGGAAATTTTATTTTTTTCTTAAAGAAAAATTTGCACTCTAGTTATTTCTATTAATAAAAACTTCATATTTGGCCAACCATCTGATAAGTGTAAAACTTGTCAAATTATCATGTTTGGTTTATTATATTGTATAGATTTTATGTATGATAAAATTAAACATTCATAATACTTTTTTCAATTAATAAGCATACGCATGTGGATATTGATAATTGGATAATTAACAAAGACACACAAAACCAACTAATTAAATAAATATATAGTTTTAGCATCTATCAAAATACGAAATCTACTCTAAAGAAACTTGCAATTACAATGATAAACTATGAAGAGAAAAGGAAGATAGTATTTTGCAATGACTTTCTTATTAAATAAGGATATAATAGACTTTTTGTGGTACTTACTATTCTTATAGTTATAATATTGTTACGGTAGATTTATGAATATAAATTTTATTACATTACATTGCTTGAATAGGTCTTTCAGACAGATTTATTTCGAGTGCTACGAGATAAGTATGGTGAAGATTTTAATTCTTTTATATCAAAGAAGGTTGTGGCAATAGCAGGAGATGTTGCTCAAGAAAATTTGGGAATAAAAGATGAAAATCTTAAAAATAAGATGTTTGAAGAGATAGACGTTATTGTCAACTCCGCTGCATCTACCAATTTTCACGAAAGGTGAGTGCAAATGAATTAAGGGTAACTCAAACTTTCTTATCAAAAAATTTCATCATTTTTTATAAAAAAAAAAATAAAAATAAAAAAATAAAAATAAAAACTTTTTCTACACAGATTTGACATCTCAATCGGTGTAAACACAATGGGTGGTTTACATGTTTTAAACATGGCAAAAAAGTGTCACAAACTAAAGGTTCTTCTCCATATATCAACGGGTAAGTACAAATCTAGACCAAAAGGTTCAATTCAACATAGTTGGTTACAACCATAGGACAATGAGTTTTCAAAATATATTCATTCTTTCTTTCTCTTTTGTAGCATATGTTTGTGGAGAGGCTAATGATGGGGGATCAATTTTTCTAGAGAAACCATTTGAGATGGGTCAATCTCTAAAAGGGACTACAAAATTAGATATACAAACAGAAATAAATTTAATGGAAAAAAAATTAGTTGAACTTCGAGCAATAAACGTGGACGAAAACAAAATTAAATATGCATTAAAAGATTATGGAATCGAAAGGTTAGTTAAATGGTTTTATTTTTGTATTTTTTTATAGTTATTACATTATGTTTATAACTATTTTTTTTTTTTAATTTGTAATTGAACTAATGGGAAATTAGAGCAAACTTGCATGGTTGGCCAAACACATATGTGTTCACAAAAACAATGGGAGAGATGCTTTTAGTGCATCATAAAGACGATGTACCATTGATTATTATACGTCCCACAATGATTACGAGTACACACAATGATCCTTTTCCGGGTTGGATTGAAGGCCAAAGGTATATCACATATATGACTTTGGATTCATAGTTAGTTTAAGATTTGTTTTAATTTTACAAAACACACAGATATGTAATAACTAGTTACTCTTTAATTTTCTTTTTGTGTCAAGTTTATTATTTATATGTTTGTGAATATTATAATATCCTAATTTTAAATTAGTTAAATTGAAATTTGAAACCCTCTTAATTTTTTCAATAAATTTGTATAATTCTTAAGTTTTTATTTCAGTAATTTTAAAAATATAAATCCTCAATAAATTTTTAAAAAATAATTGAATAAGAGAGAATTCAAGTGACATATGTATTAGGGTAAATTAAACGTAAAATTTTCTTAATCCAAGTTATAAAATCGAATAAAAATTTATTATGTTGCTCTTTATATAATCAATGCAATAATT
>JBBPBR010000003.1:58690061-58702574 GCA_037974775.1 Cicer pinnatifidum
ACACTATTTTTTTTTTTTTAAATTAGTAATAATTTTGTGATGACTATAATCACTCTATGTGCCGTTGAAGCTTATTCTCATTCTTTCTATTACAAATTGATTTGCTTGTTCTCGTTCTCTGTATTACAAATTGATTAAAATCAAGAGTAAAATAATAAAAAGATAAAAGATATTATTTATGTTAAGTAAGTTTGAGAGTAGTTGGAGAAAGTGTCTTAATTAAATTATTTTATTTTTATGTTTGATATTCTTAATCAATCAACTAACAAATTAAAAATTATGTCCTTAACCATTAAAATTTTCATAATCAAGTGAATTGATATATGGTCCTGTCTTTTTTTAATTTTTTTCTGCATTTTCACACATGTGAAATTGTAAGAAAAAATTACAAGCTCCCATGTATAATATAATATGTGAGATATTTCCAAAATATTGATAATATATGTATTTATAATTGGTTATACATTACATGTTACCGTTGTTGGTGTAGTGGTTGTTTCCATTGTGTCTTAATACTGGAACCCGAGTTTGAATCGGCGCTTCCTATTTATTTTTGGAAAAATTCCATTTTGAAAAGGCGCAATTGTTCATTTAAAATGAAAATGTGCAAGGGAGGGGTCGTACTCGGTTCACGCGCGGACAAGTATGTTGTTTCGCCACCAAGCCAGTGCAACGATTTGGTTAAAACATGAACGGTAAATGTATATGTCTCTTCGCAAACAGTGGCAGAAGAAGAATTACAACTCTTTCCCAAGTGACATTATTTTCCTATAAATAGGGCCACTTTGGACAGAATGAAAACAACGAATTATAGTAATTGTCATCCATTTTCTTTCACTCATTTTCATATACTAAGTCAACTTATTTTTTTCTAATGCATGAGAAAAGAATAGGTAACATTATTTTGTAACATACTATTGAGAGATATTCTTGGTGTGATAGTGCAAATCATATCAAGGTTTCCAAAGTACCCTGAAGGAGATTCGCTGGTAGTCTCATTTGCATCCGATTGGTGGGGGCGAACCGAACCTAAAGGCTAGTGTAACAACACGCTTTGGAATTTGCTACATAGAATCTTCATCAACAATTTCACTATTAGAGTCTTGCAGCAATTGTCACCAACAAAGATCCAACATAATATATTAAATTTATGGTTTATTGTGAGAAATTAAGGTTCATCCAGTAAGATTTGTGATTTGAACAAAAAAACACAAGAAAAAAAGAACAAGAACAACAATAAATTTAACTAAATTTAATAAATAAGAAAGATACATAAATATAACATTAATAACATATAGATGTGCACATTCAAAGTTAAAAGATTTAACTAGGTTTCCATCAATATTTATTAACTTTTCAATTCTATTATTTTGCACATATTTCACTTGTTTCTCTTAAGAACAAGGTATGAGTCCGATAAACAAGATTAAAAAAAAATATATATATAATATATAAATTCTTAGAAATAGTCTATACATACACCTTACCATTTTTTTTGTCAATAAATAAAAAGAAATATGAAGTTTTTACTTTCCACCCTCTATCTGCACCTCTCACTCTTCCAATACCAGAAACAAATAATTTTACTATTTTTATCTCATATAAAAACATAAAAAAAAAAATTACCCATTACTTTTTCACTCACTCTTTCAAAAGTTTAGAAAATCCCCAACAATTTCAAATCTTTCAAAACATCCGAAATAAACAAGTTTCTTTCGAATCTTTCAAACTTTTGAAATGTAATTTAAGAATTTTAAAATATTTTTGAAACTTTCAAACGAGTTGAAACTTTCTAAATGAGAAATTTCTAAAAATTTAAAACTTTCGAACAAACTGAAACTTCGAAATGGTAAATTTTCAGGATATTAGAAACTTTCAAACAATTTAAAATGTTCCTAAAAGAAGGTGAGCATCAAAGTAGATGCTTAGGAAGATGCTTAGAGGTCTGAATAGGATGTTCAGGAGCCTGAAAAAATGGATTACAATGAAGGGGAGGAACATAATGTCAAAGAGCATTTGTGATCCACTGTCGCACACGGGTCAAATACAATTGATAAAATGTAAATAGAGGTAATAACTCAAATCGTTTCACAAGGACTTCTGATATAATAATAATAACCGAATTGAAAATTGAAATTAAAAAAGGGGTTTTTTTATAATTTTTTATTTAACAGATCAGCAAAATGATTAATCCACTTATTCGAGTTTCAGACCTATCACAGATTCTATCAATGAGTTTAATTTCTAATTTATGACTATATTCTTATTTGACTATAGAATTGATCAAACAAGCGTAATCAATCCTATGTGAATTTGGTTTCTTTGATTGGATTAAGCATCGCAATCATCAAAATATTACAATTAACGATCAAGCGTCGCAAAATTATAATTCAATTAAATTAGAAATCGAAACCAAATTCTATCAAATAAATTTAATCAATCCTATTGAAATTCAATTTAAGCAATCAAAATATCAATATAATCAAATAAACTAGAATAGAATCATGAATAGAAATTGACAGTGTAACCTGAATCTCAAGGTGTTGATGAAACTCTGAACTCGTGGATTAATCTTATAAAATTAGCCTTCCATGAAATTAAAATAACACTATTTATTTCTTGTAGCAATTTGAATCCTAATTTTTTCGTTTTTAGAAAAGAAACAAAACTGCCAATATATAGTACTTGATATTGGACTTTAGGGTTTAGGGTTTAAAAACAAGTGACCGACTAATTAAAATTATTACAAAAATTCATATTACGAAATTTGCAATTTCGGCCCAGTAAAGTTCGGAATTGGTCTTTCTTTCCAACACAAAAGTTGTAGCTCAAATTTTTATCTTTTCATCGCTTGCTCATATGTGTCAATCCGATATCCAGAGCTCAAGTTATGACCTACACAGCGAGAAAGAGTCAAAATGTAAATAATATAATTAAAATACAAATAATAAAATTATAATTCAAATTCGACCTAAAGTTTAGAAACAAGCTAAAAATATTAATCTAAGCTATAAAGAGCTTTTAAAATACCAAACTAAAAACTTAAAAACATGTGCCCAAATGCTATGATCAATTTGCCTTCAGCTTATTTGGTGATGGTTGAGGTTGGTCTCATATATGCCTTTGTAGAAATGTGGCATAGAGAGACCAACTCATTTCGTATGTCATTTGGAGAGATGACGATCACACTAGACGACGTCACAACTCTTCTTCACATTCATCCTTGTGGTAAGTTCTTCGATGCACTAATAAATATGAATACTAATAAGGTTGTGATTGTTGCACATAAGTTGTTTGGAGCAACCTTGGAGAAAGCAGTTGTTGAGATAAATTTTAATAAATGTGTACAATATAGACTATAGTGATTGGGTGATTTATATAAATATCTAATTCAAACTAACATGTTTCAGTGTGATGCTAGAACGTACCTCTTGCATTTAGTTGAGAGCACTATTTTTGCCGACGAGACTCACACTCATGTGGAAGCAAAATATACCAGTTTGTTCATTAATTTATATTGTTGTCGGGACTACGCATAAGGTACCGCTATATTGGTTGTGCTATATGACAACTTGGGAGATGGAGCCTTTCCCGATACTAGACATTGAGACGATATATGACTCTATTATAGGTATATAACTCGTACTAAGTTGTATTATTAATTTATTAAGTTGACTCATATTACTATATTGTCTTTTATTTTTGGTGTAGTGTTGGATTTACGATCACTTTACTAATATATGTAAGCAGGGCGATAGTGGAACAGCTCCTTAGCATATTCCAAGAGTTCGTAGGTGGACCGTAAAACACGATGTAGAAGGTGGGTTGCTAACATATCGGCGAAGACTTGATGCTATTTTGCATGAGGATATACTATTTACACCATACGATGATAACTGAACTAATTATCCTTTTGAAGCAACACTGATGTTTTCCAGCTACATTCGTTTGGGTGGAGTTTCAGTCCCATATCTACCAGAGCGATATCTTCGACGATTTGATATAATCCATTGCATTCCACGTGACATTCCTCTAGTACCAGCTCGTATAGATTGAGAGTGGCATAATACTACGAGAACATGTATAGCGACCTTCCAAAATCTATCTTCTATAGTGACGTTTCCTGGTGAAATCTATAGGAATATTATGTCTGGTACTTAAATGTTTCACATCATTTGATCCTCTGATAGCGTTTTAGCAAGTATACTGAATCGTTGCACTTAATAATTAAAACGGTAGTACCGAGTGTCGAACTAAAGGATTGTGTTTTACTATTAAATTATATTTAATTACTACAATTGAACAAAGGGTTCTCAAATTGGTTGAAATAATATTTAAATTTAACAAAGTAATAAAATTGATCCTTTATAATAAGAAAAATGTCAGAGATGAATTTCACTTCCAATTCAACCTTGGTGTCTAATTTGATCCTAGTTATTGAATTCTTTTATTGAATTATTACCGAATTCATTTTATTATTCTTGCCCTAATGTCTTAGTGGAAGAACCTTTAATTTCGAAGTAACCCCTAATTCTCTAGTAGATTTAAGATTAGAATTAAGCATTAGCGTACATGAATTCTCTTGTTAAACTATTACCTTTGCAACTAATTTAATTAGTTTCATAATCTATATCTTTCTCTAGACTATAAATTCATGAATTTCTCATCTCAAGCATTCGTAAAGTCCATTTCTGTTTCAAAATACACATCGTAAAACATTTTATTTTTGATCAAGCAATAAAAAACATTAAGCACAAAGATGAGAAAAATAATTCAATAAACTCATTCATATAATTAGAAATCAAATCAGAAAAATAAGGGTTTCATCTTGTTACACTCATCTCTAACAAATATGACGTAGTTACTCATGACAGAGATACAAAAGATAGAGATTAAAGAAGAATTATAAGAATTATTTATGAATGATTCTTGATAAAACTCCTCTCATGGTGTTAGAAACGGGTTGTCTTTGAGTTTCTTTGTTAGGGCACACGTCTCCCAACTTCCCAATAGTAAAAAAAAATCCATAAAAAGTGATAAAAACGAGTTTTAATGTGTTTTGTTGCGCGTCACGTGCTTCAGACGCGGATTGGCAGTAGATTTAGCGAGAAATACGTTTCACGCGCGCTTCAAGCACACAGTATCTTATGTCTGGAATGTAATGCATGTTTCTTCTCTTTTGAGTCCGAATTTGGTTTCGGGATCTTCATGAAAGTTGTAGCTATGGATCTTAGCTTTCATTTTCACTTGGTTGGACTCCAATTAAACATCTAAAACTCCAGATATTGTTGAACTACTCTACATAGATCATGTTGATTTCTCACCAAAATTCAGCACTGCACTAAAAAAAAGTAACAACGTAAAACTCCGAAAAATCTCTACTCAATCAAGGAAATAAGAACATAAACATTTCATTAAAGCAAAGAAATAAAATTAATAAAATATATCAAATAACTCCTTAAATTAACTAATGAATAAAAGATAAATACGACTATAAACAATGAAAAATATGCATATGATGAAGAGTCATCACAATCCCAAACTTAATCTATTGCTTGTCCCCAAGCAATAATTAATTTCAGATTTGGTACAATTAAAATTAATATTAAACTCAATTTCTCAAATCAAATCAAACTCAATTCTCAAAGTTCCAGCTACTACAAAACATTCATCATGCTTCGTGGTTGCTTATAAAAAAACAACACAATTTGTATACTTTATCAAGTTCAACTCTCTCTTCACACAATTTCAAAGGGGCTGACAAAAGATAAAATTTGCATAGAATAATTAAAAAAGATCAAACGACCAAATAAAATTGTCTCAGTGTATGCATAAATTACAATTGATGCAAGTCAGAATTAGTGCAAGTTCTGAAAGAATAACACATGTCTGGATAATCACACAACAAAGAACTAAAGTGTTTAGGCTCAAAAGCCTACAACTAGGATAATAAGTAAGAGTATGAACTATCTAAATGATGCCAAACATGCCACTATAAAGTTTATTTAGTTTTTAGAAAAAAATTGACAAGTGAGACTCACAACCAATGAGTAATCAACAATGCATGCATTAGTGAAACTAATCGAATTGAGCAATGATATAAGCAAAGAAATAAAATTTAAATTTCAAAATCTAAAACAAATTATTTAAGACTAGCTTCAAGTTGTTCACAATTCCTCATCATAGTGAACATTTACACATAATTAAAAAGAAACAAATTCAAATAAAAAATAAGATTGCAAAAATAAAAGTTACCTCTACCTATGGGTTGCCTCCCACGAAGCGCTTCCTTAAAGTCATTAGCTTGACGCCTCAATCATTGTCAAGGTGTATTATATTACACAAAGAACACCAAAGGATACATATTTCAAGTGAGGTGGCAATTGTTTGAATTCAACCAAAGGTGTCTCTTTCTTGTTCTCTACATATTCATCTTCATTCCCTTTAAACTCCTCCCATGTAGTATGGAAGCGGGGGGAGTGGGATGATGATGCTTCTAAAATGAGTAAAACTTCTTTTACTCTTGGATCTTCACTATCTTTACCAACATCTTAGGGTAGGCATAACACTCTTTTTAACGACAGAATGGGTCATTGATGTTCAACTTCTTCATCGATTATCAAATTGAAAATCTCAATTCGATTGCACCCTTCTCTTTTGTTTGAATGCTTTATGGCTTTTAGAATATTGAATGTAATTGTTTCCTCGTTTACCTTTAAGGTTAAGGTGTCATTCGCCACATCAATCATAGCTCTCCCTGTTGCTAGGAATGGTCTCCCCAAGATCAAAGGGATATCATTGTCCTCCTCCATGTCTAGTACCACGAAACCCACTAGAAAAATGAACTTATCCACCTTGACCAACATATCTTCTACCACTCCATATGGGTGTTTTATTGAGCGATCTGCAAACTGTAACCTTAGTTGTATGTCTTTGAATCTTCCAATGCCTAGCTTTTGGTATATGGAAAGAGGCATAAGACTTACACTAGCCCCAAGATCACATAGGGTCTTCCCAAAAGTTCTATTTCAAATAGCGCAAGGAATAGAGAAGCTTTCAGGATCCTTGAGCTTAGGTGGCAGCTTCCTCTTTAGAATAGCATTGCACTCTTCAGTAAACATCATTGTTTCACTATCAATTTTTCTTTTCTTTAACAGAATATCCTTCGTGAACTTGGCGTAAGCCGGCATCTACTCTATTACTTCTACAAAAGGAATGTTAATTTGTAATTTTTTTAAAACATCAAGAAACTTACCAAAATGTTTTTCAGTTTCTTCCTTTCTTATTCTTTGACATTATTTCGCATATTTGAAACTTGTCACTAGGCAAATTTATGGGTGTTCTTTGTGCTATTTGTTGAGCAAGTTGACCAACTTGGGTCTCCAAATTTTTTATTGAGGTAGAGTGATTTTTCTGGATGGTTCTTGAATCTTCAATGAAAGAACTTGTGCTTGTTACTAAATTCTCAATAGCACTCTCCCAAGCAGTTTTTTGAGGTGGGGCTTGATTTGGTTGAGCTCCTTGTTGACCTTGAGATCCACCCTATTGATCTTTCCATGAAATATTTGTATGATTTCTCCAACCCGAATTATACGTACTAGAGTAGTGATTATTTTGCTTCCCATTGTTAGCCATAAATTTCACCTCTTCTAGTTGTTTTGTATCATCTTCATCTAGTGCTTCACAAGCTCTATTTTTATGTGTTCCCCCACAAAAGTCACAACCAGTATGTTTCAATAATTTGACAGGGGCCACTTGGGGTTGTATATTTAGAGTTGTCAACCCCTTCTTTATCTCAGCCATGATAACATCTTCTATTTATTTTTAGAAAAGCTTCCCTCGAGCCAACCCAACATCCAGAACATTCAATTCCAACATACCACTTTTTGATCAACCACCTCTATCATACAACATCATTTGTTCATTTGATGTCATGATCTCAATAATTTTTCATGCTTCTGATGCAGTTTTGTAATTCAAAGAACCATCTAATGTAGCATCCGACATAATTTTAGTGCTAGGCTTCAAACCATTACAAAATATTTGCATTTGAGCAGTGTCGTCATAAGCATGATTGGGGTATTCTGCTACTAACTCTTGAACCTTTTGTAAGTGTCACAAAGAGATTCTCCTTCCTTTTGTTTGTAACTGGAAATCTCTTGCCTTTTTCTAATGAACACAGTTGGGGGAAAGTATTGTTCCAAGAATTTATCTTCAAGTTCGTCCCATGTGGTAATGCTACTGGCAGGAAAGGAATTAAGTCACTCCTTAGCATCATCTTTCAATGAACATGGAAATAGTCTCAACATCTTGTCTTCTTCAGAACAACCATCCACCTTCACTATTTCACATAGTTCAAAGAATATTGTGAGGTGTCTATTGGTGTCTTCGTTATGTTTACCAGAAAAATGAATCTCCTTCAACTCTCGAAATAGAGTGGGGTTCACTTCAAACTTATTAACTGTAACTGGTGTGTTGTCGACAGCCAATCGAGCACGGTTTCTATTTCGATTCCCATACTCGTCGAGGGTACATTCTGGTGGTGGATCAGTCATTTCTACAAATATGAAGAAATCCAGCAAATCCTCTTCTTCCACTACTAATTGTCTTTCCCTTTGTCTCCTTTCTCGAACCTCTTTTCGATTTGCTTTCGCAGTTTTTTCTATTTCTGGATCAAAGAAAAGTTCATCTGAGGATTGGTCTCGCATACAAGGTTAGACAAATTGTGAGTAATGAACAGTTATAAAATAAAAAAAAAGATAAATAATTGAGTTCAAATTACAGAGTTTTAAAACATAATTTTTTTTCAAATTAAAAATAAAATCAAAGCAAAAAAAATTTTGCAAAGCAAAAAAATTCAATTAAGTAAATAAGTTAAATTCAATAGTGATATGGCAATCCCCGACAACGGCGCTAACAACTTGATAGCGTTTCAGCAAGTGTACTGAATCGCTGCAAGTAATAATTAAAACAGTAGTATCGAGTGTCGAACTCAAGGATTGCGTTTTACTATTAAATTATATTTAATTATTACAATTGAACAAAAGACTCCCAAATTGATTGAAATAATATTTAAAATTAACAACAATAATAAAATTGATCCTATATATTAAGAAAAATGTCAGGGATGAGTTTCACTTCGAATCCAACCTTGGTGTCTAATTTGATCCTAATTACTGAATTCCTTCATTGAATTATTACCGAATTCTCTTTATTATTTTTGCCCTAATGTCTTATTGACATAACCTTTAATTCCAAATTAACCCATAATTTCTTAGTGGGTTTAAGATTAGAATTAAGTATTACCATACATGAATTCTCTTGTTAAACTATTGTCTTTGCAACTAATTTAATTGGTTTCATGACCTGTATCTATCCCTATACTACAAATTCATGAATTTCTCATCTCAAACATTCGTAAAGTCCACTTTCATTTCAAAATACAAATCGTAGAACATTTTAATGTTGATTAAGCAATAAAAAGCATTAAGCATAGAGATGAGAAAAATAATTCAATAAACTCATTCATATAACTAGAAATTAAATCAGAAAAATAAGGGTTTCATCTTGTTACATTCATCCCTAACAAATAGGGTTTCGTTACTCGTCACAGAGATACAAAAGATAGAGATTAAAGAAGAATTACAAGAATTATTCATGAATTATTCTTGATAAAACTGTTCCAATGGTGTTAGAAACGATCGTCTTTGAGTTTATCTACTAGGGCACAAGTCTCCCAACTTCCCAATAGTAAAAAAAAAATCCCTAAAAAGTGAGAAAAACGAGTTTTAATGTGTTTTGTTGCGCGTCGTGCACTTCAGGTGCGGATTGGTAGTGGATTTAGCGCGAAATGCGCTTCATGTACACTTCAGGCGCGAATTGGCAGTGGCTTCAGCGTGAAATGTGCTTCAAGTGCGCTTCAAGCGCACAACATCTTTTGTCTGGAGTATAGTGCATTTTTCTTCTCTTCTGTGTCCGAATTTGGTTTCATGATCTTCATGAAAGTTATAGCTATGGATTGTAGCTTTCATTTGCACTTGTTTGACTCAATTGGACATCTAAAACTCTAGATATGGTTGAACTACTCCACATAGGTCATGTTGATTTCTCACCAAAATTTAGCATTGCACTAAAACAAAGTAACAACGCAAAACTCCAAAAAATCTCTACTTAATCAAGGAAATAAGAACATAAACATTTCATTAAAGCAAAGTAAAAAATTTAACAAAATATATAAAAAAATCTCCTTAAATTAACTAATGAATAAAAGATAAATAAGACTAAAAACAATGAAAAATATGCATGTGATGAAGAGTCATCATCCTCCCTGATGCTCCACATAATAGTCCACCTACTGCTCCACATTTTGATCCATATGTTCCATTATCTTCTGTACAATTTGGTCCATATTCGGCACGAGACTATCGAGCATTTGAGCTTTTACATAGGGCCAAACAGATGATAAATCCATATAGTGAAGTTCATGTGATATTAAGTGAGTTACTCTGCATGTTCCCGGGAGATCATAAGTAGATTTTGTTATGTATGATAAATATATGTTTTATTACACACACACACACACAGTTTGATAATGGTTGCTTTGCGAAATGCTGAGATGATTGCTTTGGACATTCATGATAGGCATCAACATAGTCTTAATACGAAGGATCGCAAGGAGCATCAAACTATTTTCTCTTTTTAGTAGCTCCCTTGGTTTGACTTTATCAGGTGGTGGACACATTGTTGTTGTATGTGGAAATACAAGTTCACGCACTTTTATACAATCAAGATGCGTCCAAAATATGTCTCTCAAAACATATGAATCCTCCTATCTTCTTGTCTAATGCACATAATTTTCATTTTTTTATTAACTTCAATAGATGTTGCACTTATATATTTGAGTGGAAATTTTTAAATTCTCTTTATTTCTCTCTTTCAAAGCATTCAAAATAAAATTTGGTGCAAGATTATAATTTGTCATGTCATTAACAAATTTTATCTCATCTTCATTTAAATGTCCCAAATATATATGAATAGTCGACTAAAGTATCCGCTAAATCGTCATTGTGTGCTCCACATCGAACACTAATTTTCCATTATTCACCAATACTCAACGGTATACATATGAGTTTGAATGGACAATTTTCCTTCTGAGAACAAGTTACTATAAATTTTGATTTTGATTTATATATTTCACCTCTTTTGCATTCCAATCTTTTATTCCTCTCTTTCTAGTAGCTCTATCAGATCTAATGGTAACAATTATTATTTTATTTTGTCTCCCAATAGTTTTTGCCCATTCGAATATAGTTTCTCGAAAGGAAAATATCTACAAAATATATTTCAAATAAAACATCAATATATGTGTAAACATTAAAAACCAAAACTTATAATATTAATTATCATTAAGATTACCAAATCAATTGTGAATTTATCTGTAGAATATATTATTGGTGTAGCAGCAACTTCACCGTCAACTATACTTATACCTTATTTGAAAAAATATACTAAATTTAATTCATACTTATATTATAAATACAATATTTTAAAAAACATTAATTATTTTGAAATAAAATTATAATACATTTCGAAACTTTCGAAAAAAATAAAAAAATTTCAAAACCATCAAAACTATCCAAATTTTCAAAATGTATAATCCTTATTTTAAAATTTTGATTTTTAGAACAATAAAAAATTGCCTTATGAAATTTGCACATGAAATTTCGTAAGTAAAACTTTAATTTCTAGTAGTGACATAACAACGCCAAATGAGTGAAAACAAAGGAGCACTACACTAGACTGGTTTTAGGGAGAACATATTTTTCTTGCTAATAAGTTTAAGAGTTTGGTACAAAATAAACTGTTAACAATATTTAATACTAAATGATCATAAAAAATACAAAAACAAAAATAAAGAATAAAAGAGTTCTAATTATGGACCATATTTCAAACTTAAACAATCAATTAATTAGTAGAACCAACTCTTAATATAATAGCATATACAGATAGGAGGTGGCAAGTAGAAACCTTAAATATAAGTAGAAGCACTGCCACGTTGACCCATGAGTTCATCTATTTGTCACCTCCAGTTATTGCTCTCACCCTTTCAATACACATAAAAACACTATTATACCCATTTTATTATATATAAAAATAGGAAATTTTAGAATAAAATATTTTCAAAAAATAAATTTTCCGAAATTTATATATTTCCAAAATAAAATAGGAAATGTTTAAAATATAAAATTTCAAAAAAAAATAATGTCATTATTTTAAAACAAAATTTATATTTTAAAATTTTAAATAAAATTTTAAAGTTTTGAAACATTCAAAACTTTGATCTTCTTTGAAAGTTTTGAAATTTAAAATTACGTTTCAAAATTTTAATTTTGAAACTTTTGAAAATATTATGTTTCGAATTTTCAAAAGTTTTAAAACTTTTGTTAAAGGTAGTTTCAAAATTTTCAAATTAATTCAAATTTTTAAATTTTTTTTATAAATTTAAAACATTAA
>JBBPBR010000003.1:58707552-58721939 GCA_037974775.1 Cicer pinnatifidum
TAAAAAAATAATAAATTTAATTATAATTAATATATATAACGTTTAATTTAATAATATCGACATTTGTTAATTAAATTAGAATTTAAAATTTTTTTCTTTATTTCGTTAACAAATTCATGAGAAGATCTTTATTAGTGAAGTCAATTATTATTTCAAAAAGTAATATTTACAAATGTTGTTTTATCAAACAAACATGCTTTCAAACTCCAATAAACTCTTATAAATAAAAGAATGTTGGTTTACATGACAGATTTAACCATCGTACAATAGCGGTTTGCTAATTTTGAACTCAGTTTCTTAAAATATTTTATTTAATTTTTTACAAAATCATGTAAAGACTAAAAAATTAAAAGCTAATATTTTATAAACATATTTTCTCAAAGTTTTAATAAACATATAAAGGTGTATAAAGAATTCCACTAACACATAATTTTTAAACAGAAAAGATATAAATGTATTTTAATAAATAAAAAATCTTAATAAATGAATGCTCTGTTTTTTCTAATAAAAAATGGAAATATCCCTAATTCCCTGCTCCCACAACACAGCTCAACACAAACTTGAAGTAATAGCGTCACGTGGTTGAAATAATAAAGGGAGAAAAAACATTATGTCTTGCGGTGTCTTAAATCTGAATAGTTTTCGCACGCGTTACTCGTGCGTTTGCCTGTGTCCTTGTCGCTCTCTGAACGAGTCGACTTCATTAGCTTGAAACGTGTGTAAATGCCGACTCTCAACTATCCACTATCTCATTGGTGCTTTTTTATTTTTATAAATAAAAATTTAAGCATTTTCTTTTATCATCCTGCACTCACAATTGGATTTTTCTCAAAGGAATATTGTTTTTATAATGCCTAAAATGTTTTTTTTGAACCTGGTAACAGATCACAGCTCTAAAATACCAATGATGTTTAAGAATTTTAATTTTTAAATGTTACATAAGATCGCTGACTATGTACTACGATTTAATTATTTTTTAAAAATTAAACAAATAAAAAATAAATTAAAAACTAAATATATATTAGTAAATTAAACACAATACATTTAAATAATTTAAAATATGTCAAAATTATTGAGGTTGAAAAATCAACACCCTCACATCCGATTAGTTATGAAAAATCAACACCTACTCCTATTTGTTATTGGATGTGAAATTTAGATTATCGTTTCTGTTCGCAACGGGATCAGGTTTATCTCTCACATTCACACTCATTCATATATATAATGATAAATTTAAAAGTTATATTAAATATAATTAATATAAAAATATTATTATTATACTACAATAACAAAATTAAAAAATATTAAAATCATATTTTCTACGAAAAGAAGATTATAATTTTTAATATTTAAAAAATATTAAATATAATAAATATGTATATATATAATTTTAAAATGACAAAAATATAATTAGCGGACAGATTCAAGTGCAGGGGCGAGGTGAATATTAACACTCCTAAACTTGTTTCCGCCCCCAAGTTTTAATTTCGAAAAAAATCAGCATCTGCATCCAATCAAAGTAGGTTTTTTTTCTGCCTAAATCGGGATGAATTTGGATGGGTACTCGTGGCTACGGATTTTATTGTCATCCCTAATAGTATTCAAGCAACATTTTTTATTATGATTGTGGACCTAACATAACTCACATTTTCTTGGTATTTTATCTATATTTTCCATTTTTTATTTCAATACGGCTTTTATTTGGACTACCTTCTTGAACTCTCAATTTTTTAGGATTGTGAGACATGTATCACGTTCATATGTGGTCTAGTATCCTTAGTTGGGTGTAGCTCATAACTCTTCGCTATAAAACTCTAGTATAATAGCCACATTGTACACTCGAATACAAGCGTCAAATGGTTGTGGCTAATTCTATAACATACAAATAAGACACTTGTATAACAAAATATTTCTCGAAACTCCACCATTTGTTATAAATGTTGACATCAAATTAATTGATTTGTCGCGTCCTCTCTTTGATTTACCATCTTATGCATAATGAAACAATAGTTCATTCAATTGAATTGCATCACTTGATGAATATTGGACTTAGCTATTTCAGGTCCAATCTTATCTATGCATTTTTTTGTGTATACTCGACTAGAAGTTCACATTGCTTCATGTTGTTGTCCATTTTAGCTACTTTGACTCAAATACTTATTGGACTTAGCTACTTTGACTCAAATACTTATTGAAATATTGTGTATGTCTTTCATCACTCTATTCATTGACTCAACGCTATTGAAAGTCATGTGACCCCAACGTCAACCTTCATCATACGCTTAAGTCCAATTTCCTCGGGGGATGTTGTCGACCACCTTAAAGCTTCTCAATTTTTCATGCTAATTTCAATGCGATAATATTTAAATGTATACTCATTTAATGTGTAACTTGTACAAGTAAAAATAAGTGAAATTTAAACTAATTAATAAGTAAGAATTAAATTATTACCATAGAAAAAATGTTTTTCGAAGTACAATATCCTTGAACTCCTTCATTAAATTTTGAACAATGTGTCACACACAATATGCATGTGTTGTTAGAGGATCTTACCACCCATTGCTAGGATTACTATATACACTCTTAATTGATTTGTGTTTATCTGAAAATCAGGCATATATTGACTTATGGTGTCACGTACCTTTGCAATTTTATTTTTATTTTTAAAAGAAGCTCTAAGCACTAGAGTCCACAACCATCAATAGAATCCATTTTATGCAAAAGAAATAAGAATTATATTGTTGTTCTCATTTTATGCAACAATAATCAATAGAGTTCATTTGTATTTGTTGTACAAATAGGTTCTATCAACCCTGATAAGTCGTGTATATAATTACTAGTACTTATAAGGTTTTCATACAAAAAGTCGTTTCAAATTAAATAAATAAAATACAAATTACAACCTTTATTCCCGGTATCACCTATCAAAGCGGGCTTCTCTCAAACTTTAACTTAAGACTCATTAACTTGTAATAACTGCGATTTCGTAAACGCAGAGCTAAGCTAGTAAAACACAAACAACGAATGAGGTAAATTTTGAAATCATGTTAATAGTATAATATAAGTAAGAAGAACACGCAAACAATCATAATAGACCGTATCATAATCACATTACGATATATCAAAATATTTAAGTAAATATTATCATATTATAGCATCAAAGTCATTCAAGTAAAATATTGTAACATCATTTGTTCATTGACTCTTTGTCCTTCAATCGATCTAACTCAATAATTTATGGGTAAACGTTAAAAATAAATTATGAGAAGATACTCTAAAAACTAAATTCGAAATTCGGTTAAGGAAAATTACCATAAATCAGAAAATCAATCAATGGATAATATAACCACTTATCACATGGTCGTTTTGGCGTTGGTTTCACTCAAATCGGACTTACGGGTGAAGGAGAACGGTGCAAAATAACGAATTCTACAAATGGAGAAGTCGGGATTTTAGAGAAAATTTGGGGTTGTTAAAAATCTGGAAAATTATATTTAAATAACGAGTTAAATGAATGAAATAACATACTTAAATTTGGGCGAAAATGGAGAAAATTTTATAGACAACGAACGATAATCGGTATCAATTTTTTTCTTCCTATGAATACGAAGTTGCGGCTGATCCCTACAATTCAATTTTTGTACTGTAGTGTTTTCTTTCCTAGGTTAGGTTATATTTGATTTTCATTATTTTTTTAACATATTAGTTAGTATTAAGCTAACTCTTAACTCATTTTGTTATATTTTATTTTATTTACAAGACTAACTAATTACACACTTATTTTGATTTATTTATTTTCCATTAAAATAATATCTTTTAAAATATCAAATTAAAATATTATTATGCTATGAAAGTAGTTAAAATAACAATAAAAGAATATAACATCAAATCTTTTATATAAGTCATTAAATCAATTAAATACGTATAAAATAGACATAACTTAATAAGTACATATATAAAAAAAAATATTATTGATATTTCAAAACTAATATTTTACTTAAAAAAAATTATTAATTAAAGAAATTAAACTTTTATAAAGATATCAATAATAACAAAAACTCTTGTATTCAAAATTCGTACTATACTATTAATATATGCATTTTAAAGTATTTTGACATCAAAAATATTTGTTAAATATTTGTTTAACACTTTTATAGTAAAAATAAATACTCTAAAATATTCAAAAAATAGTTATATATAATAGTATTAATTAAAGTAAGAAATAGTTAAGAGTAATTAATATATAATTATTTTTAGAAATATATTTAAAATACAATATTTATTATTTACATTACTTATTTAATTCAATATGTATAAAATTAACATATCATAGAAACCACACGTATAAAGAAAATTAATCAATATATATTTTAAAATAACTTTAACACTAAATTAATGATTTAAAGTTCTATTTCATTAATAAAATAATTTATTATAAAATTTGGGGTGTTACACCTATCAACTACTATGAAAGATCATTGTAAGACTTCTCTCAATTGTCATCAATCTAATTGATAGATCTTTCAAGAGACAATATGTGATCATGTATTGATTTTGTTTTAAAATAATTAAAAATATAATAAAAATAATATATTAAATATGATAAATAAAAATTTTATGTTCTACATTTAATGTGTTTTGTTATATTTTTTTACATTTAATTTGTTTTATATTTAAAAAAATAAAATCAATACATAGTCTCATTATGGGAAAACAACCTTCTGAAAGATTAATAAAACAAAGCTAATAGAACTGGCCTAAGGGGGAGGCGAGCGAGGTCGCCTTAGACCTCAAATTTATATTTTTTATTTAATTAATATTATTAAATTTTTTAATTTTATATTTTTATTATATAAATTTTACTTTTTAATTTTAGTACTAATTAATTCAATAAAAATATTATTCAATTATATATGTTTATGTATTTAATATTTATTTTATATGTTGTTTAATATTATATCTGTTGAAAAAAATTATTTAATATTATAAAAATAATTTAGTTTAAAAGATCTCTAATTTTATCGATGTTAGTTTTTAAAAGATTTCGTCTTAAATTTTGTTTTAAACTTATAGATTGATCGGACCACTTCATGAAATCAATATATGATTATATCTTTAAAATACTTTTGTATTTTAATATATAAATTTCAAAATACAATATTTAAAAAAAAATTAAAAATATTATACTAATTGTATGATAGACAAAGCAATATAAAATTAGCAATTTTTAATTTTAATTAATCCACATATGTTAAGAGACGATCTAATAGAAAGAAAAGATCAAAACCACTACAACGAAAATGATGCTTATTTTATTATGCCCATAGTATTGGTTAATTAAATTAATGCTCCAACTAAAGTGAATCAAACCCATTATATATATCACACATTCCAATCCTTCCCCATCTACATTCCTACCTACTCATCATCATCATCATATCCTAACCAAAACGAAAAATGAGTTTTGAAGATTCTCTCAAATCAACCATGTTTTCCACTTGTAGCTTCTTGTTCTTCTCTTTCACCTTTCTATTCTCCATCTTTTCTCTTCTAATCTACATCTCAAGAATTAAACCATGGTGTAATTGCAAAACATGCAAAAGCTACTTAACAATGAATTGGTCAAAAAACTTCACAAATCTATGCGATTACTACACTCATCTTCTTCAAAACTCACGAACAGGAACAATTCATATCCACGTTCTTGCCAACACAATAACCTCAAACCCACAAAACGTCGAACACATCCTCAAAACAAATTTCAACAACTACCCAAAAGGTAAACCATTCTCCGCAATCCTCGGCGATCTTCTCGGCCGTGGAATCTTCAACGCCGACGGCGAATCATGGAAGTTTCAACGGAAAATGGCGAGTCTTGAACTTGGAAGCGTCGCGATTCGCTCTTACGCTATGGAACTCGTTACTGAAGAAATCAAAACGAGACTCATTCCAATCATAGCTACGAAAATAGAAAGCAATGAAACTTGTTTGGATTTACAAGACATTCTTAGAAGATTCTCATTCGACAACATTTGTAAATTTTCGTTTGGTTTAGACCCATGTTGTCTTGTTCCTTCACTTCCTGTTTCTAATCTTGCCAACGCTTTTGATCTCGCTTCGAAGCTTTCAGCTGAACGTGCAATGACGGCGTCACCGTTAATATGGAAGATGAAACGTTTCTTTAACGTTGGTTCAGAGAAGAAGCTTAGAGAAAGTATTAAAGTGGTAAACGATTTAACAAACGAGATGATCAAACAGAGACGAGAAATTGGCTTTGACTCGCGAAATGATCTTTTGTCTCGTTTTATGGGTTCTTTGAATGTAAACGATAATGAATATTTGAGGGATATTGTCGTTAGTTTTTTATTGGCGGGTCGTGACACTATTGCTTCTGCGTTGACTGGTTTTTTTATTTTGTTGTCAAAGAATCCAAATGTTGAGGCTAAGATTCGGGTTGAGTTGGACCGGGTGATGGACCCGGTTCACGAGTGTGCTACTTTTGAACAAACACGTGAAATGCATTATGTTACTGGAGCAATTTATGAGAGTATGAGGCTTTTTCCACCAATTCAGTTTGATTCAAAGTACGCGATAGAAGATGATGTGTTACCTGATGGAACTTTGGTTCGTAAAGGAAGTAGAGTTACTTATCACCCATACGCGATGGGTCGAATGGAAAAGATATGGGGACCAGATTGTTTAGAATTCAAGCCAGAGAGATGGTTGAAGGATGGTGTATTTGTACCAAAATGTCCTTATAAGTATCCGGTTTTTCAAGCGGGTTTGAGGGTTTGTTTGGGAAAGGAATTGGCTATAGTGGAAATGAAGTCTGTGGTTGCCGCACTAGTAAGACGGTTCGATGTTCGAGTGGTTGAACCAAATAGGGATATTCGGTTTGCTCCAGGTCTAACCGCCACATTTAGAGGGGGTTTGCCCATCAAGGTTTATGAAAGAACATATAATGCTAAGATTAGATAAGATATTCGACTATAATAACTTCCTTAAATTACATAAAATGTTTATGTGTGAATACTATACATTCTTCCTTTTTTTATATTAAGAGGCACATTTAAAATATTTGTTTGCTTCATGTAATTTATCATCTTCAAATATAGTGAAAAATTAATTAAATTTTAAATTTATGAGGATTCTATATTGAGGATCCAAGTAAACTACATATGAAGTGAATTATAAAATTAGTTAATGTTGTCACCTCATTCAACTTCCTTAGATGAGTAACAAATTGAATGTATTAGAGGAAAAATGCTTCTTGAGAGGCCCTGAAGTTGCGATGACCGCCTCCAACCCTAACTTCATTTTTCTTGCCTACCTCACGTAGCTCGTGCTACCTCCAACATACCTCGAATTTGTTCACATCACAACCAACCAAGCTTGTCCCATTGCTTGCTCGAGTTTCAGGTTTGAAGTTTCTGAAACACCAAATTTACGATTTTAGTTACCACTTGCTTGTGCAACTTCCTCTCACATCTCTTCTCTACCCTCATCATTTGGACTCTGAAATTGCTCAGCTTGTTCACGTTTGTATAGCTTTTCGGCGCCTCTCGCTCCCATGGGCTACGTTGCAGCCTCGTTGTGTTGGGTATTCAATTATGAGTCTTTAGTCTCACATTGACCAGGAATGGTGGCTGTATTGGATATATAAGGAGAATGACCCATACACCTAAAGCCTTAAGGTTTTGGGTTGTGATGTGGTGTCTAAGTCTCTTATAAATCCTTGTTTAGCCCATTCCGAATTGTGGTGCTCCTCCGGTTTCTCCCCAATAAGTGGTATCAGAGCCGGGTTCGGCTTGGGGGGAGCAAATTTAAGGACTTGGATCAAGTGGATCAAGTCTAGTGGTGGACCAAAAAGGACTCGGATCAAGTGGATCAGTCTAGTGGTCAAGTGGTCAATAAAGGACTGGACTCGGTGATCAAGTGGATCAAGTCTAGTGGTGGAAACTCATAATTGAGGGGGAGATTGTTGGGTATTCAATTATGAGTCTTTAGTCTCACATTGACCAGGAATGGTGGCTGTATTGGATATATAAGGAGAATGACCCATACACCTAATGCCTTAAGGTTTTGGGTTGATATGTGGTGTCTAAGTCTCTTATAAATTCTTGTTTAGCCCATTCCGAATTGTTGTGCTCCTCCGGACTCCCCAACACGTTGTTCATCGTTTATAACTCTCCTTTTGCGATCACTTTCTCAAAGTTGAGTTAGAAGGCCCCATGATTACTCATGAATTTTCTCCCCCTGATTAGGAAAAATTGATAAGAATTATGATGAAGTATCTGATTTAGATTCAATTGATACTTTTATTCCTGATGAAGCATAACAAGGAAGTAATAACATACTCGTTCCCTTTGGGAGATGTTGAGGCTGATGAATTATTACATAACTACCTGCAGGTTGTTAATGACATTCCTATTGTGGTTGTTTTCAACTTGCAACATCACAAAGAAGTTTTAAGACATAATAAAGATTTTGTTGACGTTTCTGAGTCAAATTTCTATGCAAAGCTTATTCATGACATGCGAGTTTTAGGATATTTTTGAGTGGTGATGCAGAAGATGTAGGTGTTTTTGTAAATTAGTTGATGATCATAGCGACTTCTTGATGGTTGTTGTTAAATCTAAGATAAAGAAGTTGCAAATACAATGACACAAGGACGCTTATAATATGTGTTCTAGACCATCTAATAATTAGTTTTGACGTCTTTTTCCTTTTATCCAATTTCTTAATCGAAAGGTTGGATTGAGATATCTTTATTTTATTTTTTTTCGGATTTTATTTTGCACCATGCATGTTTTTGTTTTATTTTTATTTTTATTTTTATTAATATATTTTATCTTATCCGGAAAAATAGCCCAATAACAAATATACATAATTCAATTCCAATGCAAATTAAATGGACAAAACTTAAAAATATATGGTATTTTTATTTATATTTTAATTTCCCTTACTATTTTACTCAATATTTTATTAATAACAACATCTTAGTTGATAAAATATGTTTTATTATAAAATTACTACACTCAATAATTTATTAAAAAATATTAATCTAGTCGCCTCTCTATGAACTTTTCTTGTACTTCTTTCTTTCTTTTTCCTCCTCCACCAAAGAGACATGATTTTGAGTCTTTTTTTTTTTGCGCTCAAAATCACCTATTTACATTTTTTTTTTATATATCAATTTATCTAGATTAGGCGTTTTCACATAGATCTAATTTTCCTTTCGTGATTTCGACGTTTAAGTGTAACATTGTTTAGTTACGCCGTCTTGGTGCACCGTTTTTTTTTTATTTTTGTTGGTGTTCATTTGACTCAAATCGACATATCAACTTCGATCTGTTATAGATCTAGTCAATGATTGGTTGTCACTTGTCAACGCTACAATCCGGAGACATGACTATTGCGGTCACTTTGATTTTATCATATTTATAGATATTTTGTTATTTTATGTTATTAATTTGAGTGTTTTAAATTTATTCATAGATTTATTCTTTTTCAGTTTTAAAGAAGTTGAATTTATGTTGATTTCTATGTATTCTAGCAATTTGAATGAATACATATCTTCTTAGTAAAAAATTAATTTCATGAGAAATATATATACTCTCTCCCATTTAAATATAAGCAAGAATCTTAGAATATCTTAATTTCTATGATCAATTTATAATCATAGAGAATCTTAGAATATCTCTCATTATTATTATGATTTATTCCTAATTTAGGATTTAGTCTATGTTTCTCTATAAATAGATATTAGTATTGAGTCTTTTGTAATCAAATCAACATTAAGCTATTATCAATAATATTCAAACCCTTATTATTTTCTCTCATCCTTTTCTCTAAAATCTCACAATTTCAACATGGTATCAGAGCCTATTTCGATCATCCTTGAACGATCTAGCCTCTATTCCGTTGCCGAGTTCCCAACAATTAGGGAATATAATCATAGTTTCTCTTTTCTAACATTCCAACATTCGGTAAATTTTTTTTTTAAATAAACCGTGTCCCAATTTCGATTTACCATTCTTTGTAGCTTTTCGTTTATTTTTTGACAAATTAGCCGCAGCACTGTTTACCACAAAAAAAAAATGTTCCGATCTCTAGCAGGTTTATCCTTATTCTATTTAAACACATAAGCTCTCTGGCCGAAACCCTAATATTTAGCCCTAACTAACGCTGGCCAGACCTGTGTATTTTCTAGAGGTTCGTTTCACTCACAGTTCCCAATATATTATTATTATGGAATTTGTGAAAAGGTATATTCGTATATCGCTGAAATGGTGCCTAACAATTGAAGATAATTAGGGTTTTGATAGGTACATAGAGGAAGAGGAAGATGAGTTTATTCGACGTCGTGGACGACTCTGCAGCTAAGATTAACAAGGGTACTATTGAAATCATTACCCCTGTTGAACTCATCAAGAAGGGGGACAAGGTTGGTTCATCAGAAGCTGCATTGCTTGCCAAGCTAGGCATAAGGCCCTTTTCATATGGTCTTGTGGTGCTTTCCGTTTATGATAATGGTTCAATATTTACCCCCGAGGTTCTCATTGAGAAGTTTTCTATTGGTGTCTCAGTGGTGACTTCACTTTCGTTGGCCATCTCATACCCAACACTTGTTGCTGCTCCTCACATGTTTGTGAATGCCTACAAGAATGTTCTTGCTGTCACAGTTGCAACAAAATATTCTTTCCATGAGGCTGAAAAGGTCAAGGAGTTCCTAAAGGATCCAAGCAAGTTTGATGTAGATGCAGTTGCTGCCCGAGCTGCTGATTCTGGTGCTGCCCCTGCTGCTGCTGCCAAGGAGGAGGAGAAGAAGGATGAATTAATGGTATGGTTTATGTTATTGATACTGGATTTGCTATGTAAAATGATTTGTTTGAGGATAGCCTTATAGCTGCAGGAATTCAAGAAGTAGAAGTCGAATATGGCACCATTACTAGTGCTATTTTGATGAGAGATGCAGATGGTAGATCAAAGTGTTTTGTTTTTGTCAATTTCGAAAATCCAGACAATGCTGCCAATGTTGTGGAGGCATTGAATGGGTGTCCTGATTCTGATTCTAGGAATAGTGGTCCCAGAGATTGTGGTGTCCTTTAGAAGTAGACTTTGGGATCAAATTTTTGGTGGAGGAAACTCTTCAGCCTTTGTTGTGGTAGTCGTTGCAGCCCTTATGAGTGGGCTTTTAGCTGACAAGTTTAGAAGATTTGCAATTCAATTGATGAGATTCTTCTTGGTGCACGATTATTTCTCTTCGATGGTTTCAGATTTTCCCTAACTCTCCAATTTTGATCAACGAAAATATGTGTCATTGTTCAAACAACTGTTATCTCTTCTGTTTTGGACGCATTTTCTTACTTTGATGATCGATCATGGCTTCGTTTCGTTAGAGTTGCGCTGCTTCTTCTTTGGTGTTTGTCATGCAATTTAGTTCTTACTAATAGATTCCAATAGTGACTTTTATTCCCACCGACAATCATTATGGTGGTGTCTCTTTTTCCACATATGAACTATATTAGTTATGACTTATTCTATTGGTGGTTATTCTAACGGTGTCTTTTATTTTCATGACTTACTTTATCTTGGCAATTTGTCCCAAATGCACTAGTCTTGCCTTTCTCTCCTTGAAGCACGCCTCTCTCTCCTTGAAGCAGATTCAAGTTTAAATATTTTGAGTCTCCAATATTATTGGTTTGAAGCTTCCAAATGCAGTTTTTAGAAGAACGGAATTTGCTTTGTTCAATTGCCTAGCATGAATTTCTCTCAAGCTGATGATCAATCAGACTATCTGGCTAGGCTATATTTATAGCAATTCTCTCCGACTTCACATGCATCCCTGAGTTGCCTCTCCATCTTTTTTTATTATTTTGTGGAGCAAAACATTATTTTCTTGTAGCAAGCTAAAGCTTAGTAAGCTTTAGCTTGAGGGGGAGTGTTAGAATATTAGAAAATATCTTATAATATCTTATAGTATCTTTTATATTATATTAGAGTATCTTGAGTTATTTTCTATGATCAATTTATAATCATAGAGAATCTTAGAATATCTCTCATTATTATTATGATTTATTCTTGATTTTGGATTTAGTCTATATTTCTCTATAAATAAAGATTAGTATTGAGTCTTTTGTAATCAAGTCAGCATTAAGCTATTATCAATAATATTCAAACCCTTATTATTTTCTCTCCTCATTTTCTCTAAAATTCCACAATTTCAACAATATTAAATTTACCAAGTGAGACCAACTATCATATTTAATATACATAATTTGATTAATTTTGTTCATAATTGATTCAAGAGGGAGTATAGGAGCACTGTTATACTCTCTACACACTCAATTATAAGTAAAAAAGTACTTCCAACTTATGTTGGCGCATTTAGTATTATTATAAAATAAAAAATAAAAAAATCTCGCAAATTGATTTCTTAAAATTAATGTAAATGTCAATTTTTTTATATTAAATAAAGAACATTAAATGCACATGATTATTTTCTTTAATAAATATTATCTCTTATAATTAAATATATAAGAAGAACACATAATTATATCTAAAAAGAAGAAGAATAAAAAATCATCAAAACCAATGAAATCATTAAATATTATAATATAAAGTTTATTTCAAATATAAACCTTAGATATCATGATTTATTTAAATATGCCATGAATAATCTTGCTACGAATTATGTCTGATTATTGCAATGTGTTATGTAATATAAACTGAGATATTGTATGAGATGTGAACCATTGTGTTAAATTATAATTATGAATTGTATCATAATTAAGTGACATGTTGCATATTGTGAAACTCCGAGCATGTGATTATACCTAATTCATGTTTATGATGACCCCTTTTATGTATAGAGTGACTTAGGAAGAAGAGGAGATAAAGGTAATTGTGATGAGTTCTACCCAATATCCATTCATATTATTAGCGATGTGAGGATCTCTAATCCAATGTTGGAGAAATACAACTACATGAACATAATAGTGGAGGTCACAATCTAGCATGCATGGGAGATCAGGCCTTGGTGAATTATAGGGTGAATTCCTAAGTGGTGTATAGGTTGCACTTTATGGTCGGGAGGTACCGTGAAACCTATTTTCATTTTGACAACTATTTATATGAGTCTCAAGATAAGTCAAGTACGACGACATGGCCACATATACTATCGTTCATCCAATTGTGTGGTGACATAATACTGCAACTTCTCACCAAGTACTTCAGAGTAGATTCAATATCATATGGCATTGAAGTTTTACACCGAGTGAACATCTCGTTTAGGGAGTGTGCATTGCATCGCATATTTTGATTTTTGAGTATAATTTGTTTATGAATATTGAATATGACGTTTGGCTAGCCATGATTGTTCTGAAATTGAGTTTAACTATATGACCGAAGATGCTTCCAATTGTCATGATAATATGTTAATTGTGTTTACATAACCTCTATATGTCTCATGTATGTGATTATGTGCTTTGTGTTCATCATATGTTTGTCTTGCGGACCTTTGAATGATTTTGATATATTCACTCTATGTTTGTTATACTTGACACTGCCATGATGTAACATTTTTGTAAGCTTTAGAGGTTTTATCGAACTAACAAGCAGAAAAGTTATTTTGTGATCAAAATTCATGAGTCATCTTGGACCTCTGCTCTAATATATGACATCACGGTAGTTAAATTAATTAATAAACGACCTTACTTAAAAAATAATTTAATATTTATTTTGGTATATGGAACAAATGTGACATCTTATAATCTCTATTTGTTTTTTTTCTATATTTTTTATTAATTTTTTTCGATGTTAACACTGTAAATAAATAAAATTATTTTTTTATAATGGCTTACGAATTATTTTGGGTAGAGTGTTACACATTGGATATAGATATGATTCTCCAAATATTTTCTAATATATGAGATCTAAAAGAGTGTTTTTTTATAAGATTTAAATAAGTTTTTCATTCTATAAAATTATAATATTTTATTTATAGTCCCTTTAAAAAATTACATAACTTTTTAATCACCAAAAAATTGTGTTTTCATTTTTTATCTGATTCAAATTCTTGTATACCTTTCAAATTGTTTAATTTTTTTTAGACACATGGTTATAACATTATAAGAATTTTTTTCACAAAATTTTAATTTTTGTTTAACAAAAAGATTAATTTTTAATAAGAGATTTTTAGTTTTTGCAAGAAAGATGTTTAAAATGTCTTAAATATAACTAAAAAAATCATTCAAATATTCGAAATATTAGTTGATTTAAAATTAACGAATAAAAATGAAAAAAGAGAATATTTAAGGATTAAAAGATTAAGAAACTTTTTAGAAAGACTAAAAGCAAAGTATTAAAATTTATAGAGGATAAAA
>JBBPBR010000003.1:58726054-58747840 GCA_037974775.1 Cicer pinnatifidum
AAAAAAAAAAAAAAAAAAAAAAAAAAAAAACATGTCTCTATTTTTTTCTTTTCATTTTTCGTTGCGTTATCAAATCTCGATTCCCTTTATTTTTCCTTCAATTTTTCATCTATCTCTCCAATCTTTATTACCATAGCTTATAAATTTGTAAGTGGTTTTCAATTTGTGTTACACTGTCACATGTTTATCTTCTACCTGATTACTTCATTAGATCCTGAATTTTTCGTATTGTTTCTTATTGATTTTGATGTATTCGTTCAAATAATTTGTTTGGGGTTGTTAGATCTCGGTTGGAATCATTGTAATTGTCCCTAACTTGAAGGAATCATTGTAATTGTAGGTTCCTTCACTGGAAAGAGGAATGAGATGAGTTTATGGATTTCTAAATCAAGATCTTTTACTTTTAAAAATATATAAATGACGTTTTGGAAATTTACTGAGTTGTAAATAAAAATTTTATGAAATGTAATTTTTCTAATGATGTGTAAAAAAAAATTTAAGTGGAAGAGTCCATATAGATTAATTATATTTTATTATTATTTTAAATTTATAAATACATTTTTTATTTTTAAAAATACATTTTTTATTTTATTACATCATTTAATTACAAAAAAAATTATTTAAAAAAAAAAGACACCACTCCTTCATCCTCCACCATTGATTCTCCACAATCTCCTCCTCTTGGTTCCTCTGATTCTCCCGCCACCACTCTTATAGTCACTCCATCGTCCCTTTCTAACACTTCATTAGAAGCACCTGTGCTATAGGATTATGATTTGGTTTGCATTTGAATTCTCAAACTTTCACGTTTTTGAACTCATGTTCTTCAGTTCTCACGTGATTAGGGATCATAATAATTGTCTTTTTTATTTTATTTTATGTTTTTTGTAATTAAATGATGTAACAAAATAAGAAATACATTTTTAAAAATAGAAAATGTGTTTTCACAAATTTGAAATACTCATAAAATATAATTAATCTACATGGAGTCTTCCACATCATCTTATTTTTGACACATCATTAAAAAAATGACATTTCATCAAATTTTGAATCAAAATTCTATTTGAGAGATCAAAACTAGAAACAAATAAAATGAAAGGACTATTTTCGTGATTCAACTAAAATAGAGGGACCAAAACTGTGATTAATAAAATAAATTATGTTTACAAAGACTAACAATATAATTGAATCTCGAGGAATTTATCAATCTTATCCCTTTACTAAAAGCTACACTGATTTTATTATTTTTATAGGTACATAAAGTACAAATTTTTTTCATTTCAAACTTTAATATATAGAAATGTAATCCATTTTAGGGTGTTGTCCTATAAGTTATTTTGGTCTCTGACGTTAATTAAGATGTTAACACTCTTATGTTATTAGTATGGAGGCTGACTTGAGTGATGAGGTGTCCTAGACTTTATGTCATGTGTATGGACGATGTGGCCAAAGACTAAAATGACATTTATACTAAATTTTTCCTCAATAAAATTAAAAAATATATATTTTTTTTAAAAAATCCTCCATTTTCTACATAACCATCTTCCAAGGTCGGTCCAAAAAATTTAAAAGTCTAAAGTAAAATTAAAAATAATAAAATTGGAGGCCTAATATCGTATACAAAAACTTCATGTAAGAATGATTTGTTAACAATAATAATTTCACATATGAAGAAAAATTTTGGAGAAGAAGAGGAAAGGTTTTAAATTTTACAATTTTTTTTTATTTTATTTAAGAAAAATTTGACCTCACTATCATTTTGATCATTGACCACATTAATCATACACATGCCATGAAGTCTAAGACACATCATCGCTCAAGTCAATATTTGCATCAATAACTTAACATTATTAACATGTTAGCTAGCACCAAAAAACAAAATGGCTGATATTTTGATGAGTGAATCGTTTAATTGAGTTTTTGACCAAGTTAGGAACCAATATAACTCATCATGGGCCAACAACTTTTGTATTAGTGTTTGTGAGATATTTCTAAAATATTGGGTAGTATATATATCTATAATTGGTTATAATTGACATGATATTGTTGTTGGTTTAGTGGTTAACCAAGAATTGTAACTCTTTATCAAATCTATTATCGTTATAATTCTTTCGATAGTACCGATATTTTATGTGTAAGTTGTGCACACTTGTTCTAATAAATAATTGGTTCAAAGCTTGTCTACCAATCTATTCGAGATAAGTGAAACCCATAGCTTACTAAGTAGTGGTTCAAATCGTAGAATACCATTATCTGAAACCATGATATCTCCAAAATTATGGGACTAAGTATATTTTTGAAAATGGTGGGGGATTGTGAGATATTTCCAAAATATTGGGTAATATATGTATCTATAATTGGTTATAATTAACTTGATATTGTTGTTAATTTAGTGGTTGTGTTCATTGTTTATCAACACAAGGTCTCAAGTTCAATTTGTGTATGTGCCTTCTTTTTGAATAAATTCTTCTTTGAAAAGGTGCAACTATTGATTAAAAATATGCATGCAGAACCAAGAATTGTATCTCTTTCTCAAGTGACATTACTTTTCTATAAATAGTGTCACTTTGGACATAATGTAAAAACAAAATTTGAGATATTTCCATCCACTTTTCTCACCCATTCTTATATTCTAAGTCATCTTATTCTTTTCTAACGCATGAGTAAAGAATATGTAACATTCTTTTGTAACATACTATTGAAAGAGGTTTTCCAAATTAATCTGAAGAGAATTTGCTGGTTATCTCATTTGCATTCGATTGGTGGGGTGAATCAAACCTAAAGGCTAGTGTAACAACACGCTTTGGAATTTGCTACATATAATCTTCATTAACAACTTCACTATTAAAGTCTTGCAGAATTGCAGAAAGGAAAAATAAGGTATTAGAAGAAATGGTGAATGCCATGTTATCCTATTCTGGTTTATTTAAAGTTATTGGGGGTGAAGCCATGCTAACTGCATGTTATTTGCTAAATAAAGTTTCCAATAAAAGAACAAGATAACCGCATATGAACTTTGGAAGAAAAGAAAACTCAATCTTAACTATATAAAAGTTTGGGGTTGTAGAGCAATTGTTAAGGTTCTTGAACCAAAAAAAAAAAAATTGGGAGAAAGAGGAATTGAAAGTGTATTTATGGGCTATGCTGAAAATAGCAAGGCCTATAGATTCATGGTTGTTGAATCTAATGACTCATATCCTATTAACACAATGATTGAGTCAAGAGATGTAGTTTTTCAAGAAAATAGATTTAACTCAATTCTACATCCCAAGGAAAATGTATGTTCTAGTGTAAAAAGTCTAAAAAAATGTATATAATAAGGATACTTTGACATGTTCACAACCCAGAAGAAGTAAAAGAGCAAGAAAAGATAAAGATTATGGCCTAGACTTCTTTATGTTCCTTGTAGAAGGTACAAATGATTCCATTAACAATTATGGACCAATTTCCTACAATTTAGAGAGTGACCCAAACTCATATGAAGAGACAATAAAATCTCAAGACTCTTCCTTTTGGAAAGAAGTCATCCAAGAGGAAATGAACTCAATTATGGGGAATAAAACTTGGAAATTAGTAGACCTCCCACATGGATCCAAACCAATAGGTTGTAAATGGATCTTTAAGAAGAAAATGAAAGTTGATGGTACCATTGATAAATTCAAAGCTAGACTTGTTGTCAAAGGATTTACACAAAAAAAGGTATCGACTACTTTGATACTTATGCACCTGTTGCAAGAATTGTATCCATAAGAGTGCTTTTGGCACTAGCTTCTATCTATAAGTTTGTAATCCATCAAATGGATGTTAAAACTGCTTTCCTAAACGGAGAGTTAGATGAAGAGGTGTATATAAAACAATATGAAGGATTTGTTATCAAAGGGTAAGAACATAAAGTGGGTAAATTGACTAAATCTTTATATGGGTTAAAACAAGCATCCAAACAATGGCACCAAAAGTTTGATAAAGTTTTGTTTTCTAATTGATACAAAATAAATGAATCTAACAAGTGAATTTATAGTAAATTTCATAATGGAAATGGTGTTATGATTTGTTTGTATGTGGATTATATATTAATCTTTGACACAAATTTAGATGAGGTAGAAAAAGCTAAAACTTTCCTATAAAAAAATTTTGATATAAAAGATTTAGGTGAAACAGATGTGACTTTAGGAATTAAAATTATTAGAGATGGAGTAAATACTGGTTTATCCCAATCTCACTATACTGAGAGAGTGCTAAAGAAATTTGATCAATTTAATTGCACACTTGTTTCTACCCCAATTGATCAAAATGTTAGTTTACAACCACATAAAGGATGCCTTACGGCACAACTAGATTATTCAAAGGTAATCAGATGCTTGATGTATGCCATGACATGTACTTGATCTGTAATAGCATATGTTGTAGGTAGATTAAGTCGGTATACTAGCAATCCAAGTAAAGAACATTGACAGGCTGTTAATAGAGTATTAAAATATTTGAAAGGAACAATTAACTATAGTTTAGTCTATAGTGGATATCCTTCAGTTTTGGAAGGATATACATATAGTTTAGTCTATAGTGGATATCCTTCAACCATGGTGGAGGTGCAGTTTATTGTGAATCAAAGAAACAAACTTGCATTGCCGACTCTACTATGGCTACAGAGTTCATTGCCCTAGCTGCAAGTAGTAAAAAGGCAGAATGGCTAAGAATTTTATTGTATGAGATACCAATTTGGCCAAAGCCAATGGCACTAGTATCCATATATTGTGATAGTCAATCCACACTATCCAAAGCATTTAGCCAAGTATATAATGGAAAATCTAGACATATTGGTCTAAGACATAACTATGTAAATGATTTAATTTTAAATAGAGTAATATATATAGTGTTTGTAAGAACTGAAAATAATCTTGCAGATCCTTTGACGAAAGGTCTGATAAGGGACATGATGTTGAAAACACCATTGGGGATGAGACTCAAGTTCAAATCTAATTAATCATCAATGGTGGAAAATCGACTCACACTTGAGTAACATCAAGTCTTGAGTTCAGTGATAAAAGTACATTATTAGAATGATTCCAAGTACTTGAATATAGATACATCCCAAAGGTTGAAAGTACTTGAACCATAAGTATAAAGTTGGAAGGTTGAGATTTACTCTTAATAAACATATAACATAAATTTATTGAAATACATATTATGAATGTATTTCTGGTATAGTCTACCTATGTGAGGATGAAGTGAGGTCGCTTCGAAGAGTTAAAGGGTTTGACTATTAAATTGTCATCAAAATGGTACATGACATAAGACCTTATCAAATCTGTTATCTTTATGATTCTTTCGATAATATCGATATTTTATGTGTAAGTTGTGCACAATTGTTCTAATGAAAAATTGGTTCAAAGTTTTTCTATCAATCTATTCGGGATAAGTTAAACCCATAGCTTACTAAGTAGTGGTTCAAATCGTAAAATATCATTATCTGAAAGCATGATATTTCCAAAATTATGGGACTAAGTATATTTTGAAAATGGTGGGGGATTGTGAGATATTTCCAAAATATTGGGTAATATATGTATCTATAATTGGTTATAATTGACTTGATATTGTTGTTGGTTTAGTGGTTGTGTTCATTGTCTATCAACACAAGGTCTCAAGTTCAACATATGCATGTGACTTCTTTTTGAATAAATTCTTTTTGCATGGAAAACCAAGAATTGTAACTCTTTCTCAAGTGACATTATTTTTCTATAAATAATATCACTTTGGACAGAATGTAAACACGAAATTTGAGATATTTCCATCCACTTTTCGCACTCATTCTTATATTATAAGTCATCTTATTCTTTTCTAATGCATGAGTAAAGAATAGGTAATATGCTTTTATAACATACTATTGAAAGATACTCTTTGTGTGATAGTGCAAATCATATAAAGGTTTTTCAAAGTATCTTGAAGGGGATTCGCTGGTTATCTCATTTGCATCCGATTGGTGGGGTCGAATTAAACCTAAAAGCAAGTGTAACAACACACTTTAGAATTTAGTACATATAATCTTCATCAACAATTTCATTATTAAAGTCTTGCAACAATTGTCACCAACACAAATCCAACAGTGTTGTCAAGGGAGAAGCTCACACCATCCTATTGTCCTTTTAGCTTGTTGTTCAGTTGGGGTATTCTTATTTGCTCTTTGAATTTGAAATCAAAGTTGTTGTCAACAATTTTATTAACAATTCAAGACATTACGCCAATAAATTAGGCACTATTTTAGATTAATGTCAAGATATCTTATCCACTCAAGCTTATTTTAGCTCACTAGACAAGTTAATAAGGTTGATCATAGTTTAGTTAGAGTCCTAAGACTTATCATTTTGTTCCTCATTGTATTTTGTCTTTTATTATTGAAGAAACGAAATAATCATATTTTGTTAAAAAAATTGTAATCCATTTTAAATTATACAATAAATTTTTTTATTTATTTATAATATTTAATTTATATATATCGTTAATAAATCACAATCAATAATATATATGATTTTAGAAATAGTTATAATTAACTTAATAAGAGTAAAGATTCATTTTAGTCCTTGCGAAAATTCGTCAGACCCAATTTAGTAGTTTCTGAGAAAAAATAAAAAATAACTTTTAGTTCTTGAATAATTAAACTAGGACAATTTAGTCCCTACTTTCTTTACAATTTGTTTGGTTGATGAATAAAATATGGAGGAAAAAAAATAAAGTGAAAAGAAGAGAAAAAGAATAAAAAATAAGTTGATTATTTAATAGTTAGGTCACTACAAGAAAACAAGGAATTTGTGAGGGGCAAAAGCGCCCTCACAAAGGGTAAGAAGCAGCCACAAAGAGACTATTTGTGGCGGCCTTAGGCAGCCACAAATAAGTTGGCCACAAACATTCGTGGCGGCCACGATGGCCACAAAGTTTCAAAAAATAATAATTAATATCATCAATTTTAATAATGTTTTTTTAAAAAATAGTTATATTAAAATCAATAAGTTTTATTATATATGTCAATTAGGGGAAGTATTAATTAATTGGCAAACAATATAATAAATTATTATCAAGACTATATAATTATATAAACCGAAATAAAATTTTAAATGATGTTTTTTTAATAATCAAGGCTAACAAAAAAATATCAACACTAACAATCAATAAACTATATTAATATGTATCAAGACTTAATTATAACAAAAAATAATAATATCATCAATTTTAATAATGTTTTAAAAAAAATAGTTATATTAAAATCAATATGTTTTACATGTGTTTGAAACTTTTATTTATCATATATTATGTAAACAACATAATTCCTATTTTTTTAAAATAAATCTATAATAAAACACACACACACACATATATATTACTAATCTATATTATAAAAATAATATAAATATAATTATAATATCACATATATATTTACTAATCTAAATTTAAAATATATAAAATACTAACTTGATGCCGAGTAGCGTCTGACTTGAAGCTTTCACGTACGGAGCTTACAATCTTCGAAGTAATTAACAACCACTGTCAAAATAAAAATTCAATAATATTAATTACATAAATAACTTCAAATCAAAAATAAAACTAAAAAACTACATATATAATATAATATAAACTTACCAAAATTGAAGCAAGCTTGGATGAATATTTTTTGTAGAGAGAAGGTGGAGAGAGAATAGTTAGAAGGAGGGTTTAGAGAGAAGTTAGAAGTGAAAAATGATAAGAGTAGTGGAGTAATATATATAGGATTAGGTTGATCCTTTGTGGCGGCCAAAGCAGCCACAATAAGCAACGGCTATGTGGCATTTGTGGCGGCCAAAACGGTCAAAAAGGCATGGATTTGTGGCGGCCTGGACGACCACAAGTGGCAACGGTCCTTTGGGCGTTTGTGGCGGCCTTTGCCGCCACAAAATGTAACGGATATAAATATTTGTGGCGGCCTGGGCGGCCAGAAAATCCAACGTCACTTTATTCCTTTGTGGCTGCCTTTGCAGCCACAAAATGCAACGGCTCAGGCTTTTGTGGCGGCCTTTGCAACCACAAACTGTAACGTCACTTCAAGAATTTGTGGCTGCCTTTACCCTCACAAAACTGTAATGTTGTGATTTTGTGAGGACTTAGGCAGCCACAAAATCCACCTAAATTTTTAAACCTTTGTGAGAGCATTTTTAGCCACAAATAAAGACCAATTTCAATTTTTTTTGTATTTGTGAGAGTTTTTTCGGTCACTAATTTGTGAGGGTTTTTTTCGGCCACAAAATATTTGTAAAATTGGCCACAAATCAATGTTTTTCTTGTAGTGGGTATAAACAAAAATAAACAAAATATTGTGCCATTATGAAATGATATAAATGTATTTAAAAAAAAATTAAATATAATAAAAACAATACATTTTTTTCATTACAATTAATAAAAATTATTTAAAAAAAGAGAATAAATATACAAAAATAAATTTTATAACGATTGAGAAAAATATTTCAATTTAATAAAATACAACTACTATATTTTAACTCTCTTTATACTTTTTGTTAAATTTTCATTTAATCATATCTAATTTTTTGCTTAAAGATATTTATGTCATTTTAAAAATATAACACATATTTCTTTTTATTTTCTCTTAGAGTTTAATTTTATATTGATAGTGTAAATTTATTTGACAATGTGATCCAATAAAAATTAACATGTTTGACACATAATATATTTTATATTGATAGTGTAAATTTATTTGACAATGTCATCCAAAATTTTAGTTCCATTGAAATATTTTAAGTATCTGTTTGTTACAGATTAAAAAACAATGATTTTATCGATTAATAATTTAGTGATTAGTTTTTAGAGATTTTAAAAACACTGAATCTATGTTGCTTTTCTTTCAAAAAAACAACTATAGAAAATGATTTTTGAGAAAAATTACTCAAACAGTTTCTTATTTGAAACAATTTTTAGATATATTTTTCATATTTCAATTTTATATATAAAAAATATAATAAAAATGGATGAAAACTCCACAAAGTGATTTTTTCAAAAGAAAGTGCAACAAGCGCACTCAAAGTTGTTCTGTTAAAATTTATTATTTTCATTGGATGACTTTACAGAGTCGTCGATGTATATAAATTATACAATTTCTTTTACACTAAACTACTAAATAGTCATCTTATTTTCTATCCTTGTTCTATTCTATTTTAAGATACTAAAACACACACACACACACACAAAAAGAGGTTTGAATTGTATCGATCATTTTTAGAATCTTCTTTGATTGTTTAAAAAGAGCTTATGTTTTGGTTAAAACATAAATACAATGGAAGATAAGACTTAAATAATTCAAATGCATAAATAACGTGACAATGAAGAAGAAAAATACTAAAATTGATATTTTTAATTTTATATATAAAAAATGTAATAAAAATGGATGAAAACTCCACAAAGTGATTTTTTCATAAGAAAGTGTAACAAGCAGACTCAAAGTTGATCTCTTAAAATTGATTATTTTCATTGGATGACAGTATAAAATGACTTTACACAGGCGGTGTATATAAATTATACAATTTCTTTTACACTAAACTACTAAATAGTCATGTTATTTTCTATCATTGTTCTATTCTATTTTAAGATACTAAAACTCACACACACACACACACACAAAAAGAGGTTTGAATTGTATTGATCATTTTTAGAATCTTCTTTGATAGTTTAAAAAGAGCTTATGTTTTGGTTAAAACATAAATACAATGGAAGATAAGACTTAAATAATTTAAATGCATAAATAAAGTGACAATGAAGAAGAAAAACACTAATTTTTATACTACTAGTTCACAACAACAATTACATCTAGCCATTCTTTTAAAGAGAGATTTACATCTAGTCGATGACTTAATACCAAATGGGTTAGAAGCTCTTAACCACCACTTCAAACCTTTGGCATTATTTTCCAAAACCTCATTAGGCTTCCTGTATCATAATGCCTCAACACTAGACAACCAGAAGTACAAACTTTGGATTTATCAAGAATACCAGAGAAACCCTACTTCTTAAGTTGAGTTTGTAAAGTACCTCTCCAAGTTCCAAGTATTTTTCTAATCATCTCTCTTGGCTACCACTAGAGAACCTCTAATCATCCCAATAATTCTGGCAAAACACATATTTTGTGTTGTTGAGAAACCAAATTTTCTCTAAGTCTATCCAAACTAAGTATTATTTGAAGCCTCTTCAGGCCAATCCATTCTCAATAATAATGGCTTAGTACCATCGAGCATTATTAAGAGTATCGAGTGTTTATCTTTCTCTTATGACCCTTTTAAATTAATTAAAGGTTGTTGCCACTATTGAATCAATTACAACAATTTGAGCTTGTATCTGATTTTATGCAAAGTCATTTTTTAGAATTCTAATTCTCATTGAGAGCGTATTACAATTTGACATCCTATATCAATTTAAGTACAATAGTTCATTTAAAAATAATTTGTGATTGAACTTGATTGACTTACAGAGATATCTAATTATTGTCTTAAAAAAGGATATTACAATTTGACTTTCATGTTCAAGGCTTTTTATAAAAATGTTCGTTCACTTATAAACATGCCATATGACATAAATGTTATGAGCACAATTTTAGATCATTTTCACTTATCATTCTCACACTAGACAAAACCTCCATCTTTGTTCATTGGGATTATGTTCTTTATATAATCTTGAGAATATGTTCATTAAGGAAAAAAGTCGTCGAGGATAAGTTTGTCTGCTGCAACCGTTTAAGTAGTTGTTTGACATTACATCTTTTTACTGTGTAAGCTTTTAGTATATGTTGTAATTCTCTCTATAGGATTTGATATATGTCTTGGTTCCCATGTTGTTGAGTCATATCATCTGACCACATAGGATGTGACGCTTCATTAGAGGGAACATATTACTGTTGGTGAATAGTAGATTCTTCTTGGATGATCTCTTTTTGTTCTAGAGAAAATTGTGCTTTGTAAATCATTGTAGTAGATGTGACTTTAGTTTCATTGATCTTTGCTAATCTCTAGAGTCAGGCGAATGTAGACTAGAGAAATATCTTGCTCGTTGTCTTTTTATTCGATGATTGATCACTTGATTTGTTTGTAGATGCTTGATCAATTCTGATTTTTTTGCTCATCACTTGGTTTGGACTAGAGCCACTTGTTCTAAATTTCATATCTGATTTGTCTTCATATTCGAATGATAAGTTTCACATAATAAGATGAACTAACATCTTTAAACCAGAGTTTTTACCCAATAAAACTTTCTTCTAAGTATTGTCTAGCTATTTCACTAGTAAACATATTCATTTGTTCATTAGTTGACAATGTGTTTATTGTGCTTTACACATAAGCATTTATCACACAATTATTTAGATTACTCATGTCAGATAGTCCATAATATAGATTCTTGTTGTAGCAAACAATTTGCACCCTTAAAGTTATCGAGTCATATCATCTGACCATAGAGGATGTGACGCTTCATTAGAGGGAACATATTACTGTTGGTGATTAGTAGATTCTTCTTGGATGATCTCTTTTTGTTCTAGAGAAAATTGTGCTTTGTAAATCATTGTAGTAGATGTGACTTTAGTTTCATTGATCTTTGCTAATCTCTAGAGTCAGGCGAATGTAGACTAGAGAAATATCTTGCTCGTTGTCTTTTCATTCGATGATTGATCACTTGATTTGTTTGTAGATACTTGATCAATTCTGATTTTTTTGCTCATCACTTGGTTTGGACTAGAGCCACTTGTTCTAAATTTCATATCTGATTTGTCTTCATATTCGAATGATAAGTTTCACATAATAATATGAACTAACATCTTTAAACCAGAGTTTTTACCCAATAAAACTTTCTTCTAAGTATTGTCTAGCTATTTCACTAGTAAACATATTCATTTGTTCATTAGTTGACAATGTGTTTATTGTGCTTTACACATAAGCATTTATCACACAATTATTTAGATTACTCATGTCAGATAGTCCATAATATAGATTCTTGTTGTAGCAAACAATTTGCACCCTTAAAGTTGTCGAGTCATATCATCTGACCATAGAGGATGTGACGCTTCATTAGAGGAAACATATTACTGTGTTGGTGATTAGTAGATTCTTCTTGGATGATCTCTTTTTGTTCTAGAGAAAATTGTGCTTTGTAAATCATTGTAGTAGATGTGACTTTAGTTTCATTGATCTTTGCTAATCTCTAGAGTCAGGCGAATGTAGACTAGAGAAATATCTTGCTCGTTGTCTTTTTATTCGATGATTGATCACTTGATTTGTTTGTAGATGCTTGATCAATTCTGATTTTTTTGCTCATCACTTGGTTTGGACTAGAGCCACTTGTTCTAAATTTCATATCTGATTTGTCTTCATATTCGAATGATAAGTTTCACATAATAATATGAACTAACATCTTTAAACCAGAGTTTTTACCCAATAAAACTTTCTTCTAAGTATTGTCTAGCTATTTCACTAGTAAACATATTCATTTGTTCATTAGTTGACAATGTGTTTATTGGGCTTTACACATAAGCATTTATCACACAATTATTTAGATTACTCATGTCAGATAGTCCATAATATAGATTCTTGTTGGACTAGAGCCACTTGTTCTAAATTTCATATCTGATTTGTCTTCATATTCGAATGATAAGTTTCACATAATAATATGAACTAACATCTTTAAACCAGAGTTTTTACCCAATAAAACTTTCTTCTAAGTATTGTCTAGCTATTTCACTAGTAAACATATTCATTTGTTCATTAGTTGACAATGTGTTTATTGTGCTTTACACATAAGCATTTATCACACAATTATTTAGATTACTCATGTCAGATAGTCCATAATATAGATTCTTGTTGTAGCAAACAATTTGCACCCTTAAAGTTGTCGAGTCATATCATCTGACCATAGAGGATGTGACGCTTCATTAGAGGAAACATATTACTGTGTTGGTGATTAGTAGATTCTTCTTGGATGATCTCTTTTTGTTCTAGAGAAAATTGTGCTTTGTAAATCATTGTAGTAGATGTGACTTTAGTTTCATTGATCTTTGCTAATCTCTAGAGTCAGGCGAATGTAGACTAGAGAAATATCTTGCTCGTTGTCTTTTCATTCGATGATTGATCACTTGATTTGTTTGTAGATGCTTGATCAATTCTGATTTTTTTGCTCATCACTTGGTTTGGACTAGAGCCACTTGTTCTAAATTTCATATCTGATTTGTCTTCATATTCGAATGATAAGTTTCACATAATAATATGAACTTAACATCTTTAAACCAGAGTTTTTACCCAATAAAACTTTCTTCTAAGTATTGTCTAGCTATTTCACTAGTAAACATATTCATTTGTTCATTAGTTGACAATGTGTTTATTGTGCTTTACACATAAGCATTTATCACACAATTATTTAGATTACTCATGTCAGATAGTCCATAATATAGATTCTTGTTGTAGCAAACAATTTGCACCCTTAAAGTTATCGAGTCATATCATCTGACCATAAAGGATGTGACGCTTCATTAGAGGGAACATATTACTGTTGGTGATTAGTAGATTCTTCTTGGATGATCTCTTTTTGTTCTAGAGGAAATTGTGCTTTGTAAATCATTGTAGTAGATGTGACTTTAGTTTCATTGATCTTTGCTAATCTCTAGAGTCAGGCGAATGTAGACTAGAGAAATATCTTGCTCGTTGTCTTTTCATTCGATGATTGATCACTTGATTTGTTTGTAGATGCTTGATCAATTCTGATTTTTTTGCTCATCACTTGGTTTGGACTAGAGCCACTTGTTCTAAATTTCATATCTGATTTGTCTTCATATTCGAATGATAAGTTTCACATAATAATATGAACTAACATCTTTAAACCAGAGTTTTTACCCAATAAAACTTTCTTCTAAGTATTGTCTAGCTATTTCACTAGTAAACATATTCATTTGTTCATTAGTTGACAATGTGTTTATTGTGCTTTACACATAAGCATTTATCACACAATTATTTAGATTACTCATGTCAGATAGTCCATAATATAGATTCTTGTTGTAGCAAACAATTTGCACCCTTAAAGTTATCGAGTCATATCATCTGACCATAGAGGATGTGACGCTTCATTAGAGGGAACATATTACTGTTGGTGATTAGTAGATTCTTCTTGGATGATCTCTTTTTGTTCTAGAGGAAATTTTGCTTTGTAAATCATTGTAGTAGATGTGACTTTAGTTTCATTGATCTTTGCTAATCTCTAGAGTCAGGCGAATGTAGACTAGAGAAATATCTTGCTCGTTGTCTTTTCATTCGATGATTGATCACTTGATTTGTTTGTAGATGCTTGATCAATTCTGATTTTTTTGCTCATCACTTGGTTTGGACTAGAGCCACTTGTTCTAAATTTCATATCTGATTTGTCTTCATATTCGAATGATAAGTTTCACATAATAATATGAACTAACATCTTTAAACCAGAGCTTTTACCCAATAAAACTTTCTTCTAAGTATTGTCTAGCTATTTCACTAGTAAACATATTCATTTGTTCATTAGTTGACAATGTGTTTATTGTGCTTTACACATAAACATTTATCACACAATTATTTAGATTACTCATGTCATATAGTCCATAATATAGATTCTTATTGTAGTAAACAATTTGCACCCTTAAAGTAATCCGTTAGTGAATGATTGTTCTTTTTTTTTTTTTATCATCAAACATTGATAATTCTTATTTGTAATTGAACCAATTTGGATCTTACACTTTTCACTTTTTTCTTTGCTCCACTTTTTCTTCATTAAACAATCCAAAAGATAGAGACTAAATTATTTCAATTTAATTTTTTTGATAATTAAAAATTACATTTATTCTTTTATTGAATCTCTCAATTTTTTTAAGAACAAAATTGAGTCTTAAAGTCAAACATTTTTTCCAATCTAATTGATAATAATAAAAGAAATAATTTATGATTTAATTATAATGATACTATAATTGCAAAATAAAGTTAAAATAATATTTTATGTATACAAGAAGGGAAGTATATATATAGTTAAAGTGGAATGACAATTCGAAAGATGATGATAGAGAAAGAAAACAATAGCCAGCCACACAGAAGTATATATCAAAATAAATGGCTTAAAAAGTGTCCGCAAAACCAGCGAAGCCAACACACACACACATCAACTGGAAGTGTGTATGTGGCGCAGTCACAACATTTATCGCTAACTGAAAATGATGGCATCATCATCTTTGCTTCACTCTCCGCTGCTTTACCCATTTCTCTTACCTTCTTCTTCTTCTTCTTCTTCTCCTCGGCGTTCCCGAAACGCTTCTCAATTTCGAGGTCCTGTTGTTGTGTCGTGTTTGCCCAACCACGACCCATTATGCAACAAGAGGACTTTTCTCTTTATGGGTGTCGCTCTTCTTCCTTTTCTTCCATTCAATACTGTTTCCGCTCTTGAAGGGATTCAAACTTCTCCAAGTGAGTTTTATTTCTACCCTTTCTAATTAATTACTTTCATTCTTTTTTGTTAAAATTTCTATCTTTAATTTGTTATTTATTGGACTAATTATATCATTATTGTGTTAATAAGATTGTTTTAGATGGGGAGGGTGGCTCTCTTGTTGTAGTTCTAGGTTTAGGACAAAGGACTTGTTTGAACGATTATGATTCATTTAGGCAAAATTATATGATAAGTATTTTATATTATTTACATGTAACATTTATGTCTTTTATAGTTGTCTTTTTTTTTTTCCATTTGAGTCCTGTTATTATAATAGTGACATTGTTTATATCTGTGTAGCACCGACACTTGAGTTTAGGTGTGTCAGACATCAACAAACTTAGGACACGTATTGGACACTTCAAAAACTCTTTTTTGGGTTCAACATTACTTTTTTTTTTATTTACTAAAGGGTTCAATACTCCTTCGATACTGTGATATTGGACATAACATTAAAAACAAAAATGTTATTTGAACATTAATTTAGGACAACAAAATCTGACAACTTTTAAAATTGTTCATGTAGTTCACATATATGGTAAATGAAGTGGTGGATTTAGTTTTAATAGATATATTAGGTGTTACAAATTGCAACTTGTTAACAATCTATTGAACTTTATTAGCCAACAAATTTAGACGTGATTAACCTTGATTTTCATGTGTTCAAATTTACATGTAGTTGGAACACCTAAAATCGTGATTAATAATGTTCAAATTTATGGTTAATTAAGTTCAATTGGTTGTTCATGGGTTATCAAAATTTGATATACCTATTAACTATTCATTGAATTGCGTTAACCACATGTGTGAATTGCGTTAAGCATTTAAAAGGTGTCAAATTACATTGAATGTTATTATTGTTCAGTTAAAAAGTTAGTTGTGAACTGCATTAAACATTTAAAAATAGTTGAATTTTTTCGTTCCAAATTGATGTCCAAATAGCATTTCTGTTTTGGAAAACAGAAACAAAATTATGCATTTAAAAGGAAAAACTAGTATTTTAGTTAGACATTCAAAATGTCCCACATACCCAAGTCTTCGTGTTCTTTGGTTTTCATCATTCTTTCTGAATTTCCCATTTCCAACTCTTCATTTCCGCTCTCCTAATTCCTCTCTTTTTCAGTCTTCGTCTTCATTTCATCTCGGCTCTCTGTTCGCAAAGAACGTCTCCCTCCCTCTCGGAACTCTGTTCGCAGTCGGCGTCTCCGCTCTGTTCGCAAACGACCTGTGCTTTCAGACAATATCTTGTTGCCTTCCTTAAGTCTCGATGCCTCCCTTTCAAACGTTGTCTCTTCTTCGTCTGTATCTTCACCTGTGTCCCCAAATTCAGGTACCTCTTTGTTTGGTTACTTGATGATTTCAGTCGTAGTTTCATGATGGCTAAGTTTGAAACTTACTCTGCAGTAGTTTCTTTGCTTACTATAAATTTGTGATACTGTCAATTTGTGAACATTTTAAAATGTTAAAATTAGCATTTGTGGTATATTATTAATGTACTTGGTTGTCATCTTGAGTCTCAATTTAGATATTTTATATATGATTTTCATATTTAATTTGATCTGGTTATAATATACATACATACATATATATAAATGTGTTGGTGTCCTATATATTGGACATTAGCAGTGTCTCTATGTCTGTCTCGTATCCAATATATGTGACTATGTTTGTGTCTATGCTTCATAGTTTATTGCAAACTAAGGTCATGTGTACCTTATAAAGTTTGCCTAGTGGAAACATGCTAGTTCTGCAAGTGAGGAGAATGTGCACACGGTACTCCTTACAAGGAGTTCTTTGGTTTGATCCTTTGTGAAAATAAATCCTTCGGAGAGGGGTTCTAATCTTGTTGCTCTATCAGCCTCTAATAAGATTGTCCAAAAAGAGGACTTGTGTGGATTTCATTTAAAAAAAGTCATGTCTTGTTACAAAAATTTGTAAAATCTAAGTGCATGAGGATATATAATATGATCATAGGAAATGATGTAATCAAATGGAAGTGTACTAAGTTTTGAAAATAAAAGGGAAGTGTACTAAATTTCTACCCAATGCATGTTTGTATCAAATGGCTACAACTATTATCTAGGAGTACTGAACTCCTGATGCATCATAGTTTATGTACCTTACTTACACAAATATTCGATACTCGTTCAATTGAATGCAATGCATTTTTCAAAATTCAAGAGACAGATTGAAAGTATTTAACTTAACACATTGATTTCGATGAACATTTTTAAATTCTCATACAATTTATGAATACAAAGATACAGCTGATCCAAAAATTATGTTTGATGGACAGTTTGTGCAGAAAGGTTTTCTTTTGCTATTCTTTCTTCCTGTTTTGGAGAAAATATAATGGAAATCAGAATTTTTCTCCTGGGTTATTCATGCTTTTCATGTGATGTGTTGGAAGTTCTGCTTTAGTTGCGGTCCTCCCCTAGCTGCCTTAATTGTGGTATTTGGGTTGCCTTCACTACAGCCTCAAGCCGGTTTTGCAGGATTGAGTTAGACCCAACCCAAATTCTAAGTGATATTTTGGACAACTCCCTGTTGCAGTTGATGCTTGTAGAAAACGAAATGAGAAGAATATGGAATAGAACTTCTCTCTCTCTCTTTTTCTCTCTTGGAAATTGTTCAGATAAAAAGTTCATAACTTGTTTTCCTACCAATGCGAAGTTGATTTCAACTTCTAAGTATCTTCCTCCTTCTTTTCATAGTATATCTAAAATATTATGAAGTCTAAAACTTTCATTTATTTTCCTCAAGGATGTAAAGTAAATGGATACTTTAAAAAAAAAAAGAAAATAAATGGATACTTAAGAACTTCCTTCAGAAAATTAACTATCAAAGTATCAACATTTCCCTTGCTAATTTTCTACTTTATGATGGTGACTTGTGCTATATTATTATTAACCATTAGAGCTCCATAAATATGTCAAAAGGACATATCCATATTTTCCTTTCATGACTGTTTATGTATGTGCATGCATTGTTTGGTCCTTGCTTGTCAGTTGTATATTTTTATTACCTGTGGGATGTCTTATAAATTATTTATTCTTCTTTCAGAAGAAAGTGAGGTGAAGATACCAGAGGATAAAAAGCAAGCAGAGGTTTGTTTGCTGTTAAGTTCAGATGCAAATGTTGAATATTAAATTTTTGCCTGATGTTTTTGTCCTTTGGATGTTTATGTGTTCTAAACATATAGCTTCTATGGACAGACAGCACCTGAAATGGGGAAACCATCAAGTTCCTTTGTGTCTCTTCTGAATGGAATTGGAATATTATCTTCTGGTATGTTGGCTGCTCTCTATGCACTCGCTAAGAAAGAGAAGTCCACCGCCGTTGCAACAATAGAAACAGTAAGCTTTTATGCACTTTAATTACGACTCTTGAAAATTGGTAAGATATGTATTGGCCTTTGAGGAAAAGGTCTGTCTTGAGTGTTTTACATTGTGTTGCTGTCCGACATCCAACACTCGTACACATGTGATTACATTCAATCACTTGCTTTTTCTAAAATTATTACCGATATCTACGTGTCAGTGTTGGTATTGTGTCTGATGTTCGTGTTTGTTTCAGTGCTTCAAAGTAAAATAATGGTTGATTATTCTCCCCTTTCTGATGTTTCGTAGAGGAACGTCAATGATTGCTCTCTTTTCATCTACTTTGATTTTAAATGGTTAATTTTTTCCTGAAAACGATAGAGTTATTTGCTTTTTAGTTAATTTACTGGCCAATGTGCACAGATGAACAACAAACTGAAGGAAAAAGAAGAGCAAATCGTTACGATGAAGAGGAACTATGAATTAAAGTTATTGAATGAGCAGGAGGAACAAGCCAAGCTACTTGGAAAGGAAAAGGAAGAGCAGAAAGCACTGATTGACCAATTAAATTCAGCAAAGAGTACTATCACAGGTTTGGGACGGGAGCTAAAAAGCGAGAAAAGTTTGATCGGGGAGCTGAAACTTCAAATCGACAGATTTGAAACTGACCTTTCAAATACAAATAAAGACAAGCAAGATCTTGATAAAAAATTGAAAGAAAAGGTAGATTATATCGAAATTTTACAGAAAAGAATTAACCTGCTGAGTGAAGATCTCAAGGACAAAGAACGCGCTGTTCAGACTCTGAATTCATCCCTTGCAGATAAGGAATTGCAATTGAGGAATTTGAATTCTACCTATGACGAAACCAATGATGAATTATCCAATGCTAATTTGCATATTCAAGGGTTGAAAAATGAAATACTGAAAAGACAAGAGGAACTAGAAGGAAAGGATTCCCTTGTGATGGAACTAAATTCAAGATTGAGCTCTTTCACTCTTGAGAACAATAGCATTAAGAGTGAATATGGTGTATTGGAAAAGGAATACAATGACCTAAAGTCGTTTTCCGAACAGAAGGCTGCTTTGGATGCAAAGGTTTTACAAGAAAAAGAAGACGAGCTTTATCGGCTAAAGGGTACATTGGAAGTTTCCCTAAATGAAGCAAGCAAAAACCAGGTTATCATAGCTGATTTAACGCAAGAACGAGAAAGTTTAAAGGAGTCTCTAGAGATTGAATCTAAGAAAGTGAATGATTTGAAGTATGAACTCCAAGTCACTCGGGAGAATCTTGAAAATTCAAGAAACGACTCTGCTGAACTTGAAAAACAGCTAAATAAATCAAATGATTTGTGCAAAGAGCTCGAGCTCCAAGTCTCTAAGCTTTCATCTGAGCTCACTGAAGTTAAGGAGTCACTACAGCGTAAACTCGACGATGCAAAACTCGAGGCGGAAAAACTAGCCGATGAGGTTATGATAGTAAAGGAACATTTGAAAACAGCAGAAGCAGAACTTCAAAGTACATCCCACGAGCTAACAGCTACCCTTGAAAATCGCGATAGCTTACAAAGAGAATTAATTGACATCTACAAAAGGGCTGAAGTCACATCAGAGGATTTGAAAGAAGAAAAGAAGTTAGTTACTTCTTTGAACAAAGATCTACAAGCTTTGAAGAAACAAGTCTTGAAGGACAAGGAAGCGCAAAAAACTGTTGAAATCGACCTGGAGGAGGCTACCAAATCACTAGACGAAATGAACCGGAATTCGGTGATCCTTTCTAGTGAACTAGAGGGTGCTAAGTCTCTTATTTCTAGTCTTGAAAATGAGAAAGAGGTTCTTGCAAAGTACCTTACAGAACAAAGAAATACAAACAAAGAGGCTCAAGAAAACATTGAAGATGCTCATAACCTCATCACTAGACTTGGAAAAGAGAGAGAGAGTTTGGAGAGTAGAGGGAAGAAATTAGAAGAGGAATTGGCTTCTGCAAAGGGTGAAATATTGCGGTTGAGAAGTCAGATAAATTCTTCTTCGAAACCGAAAGTCGTTGCTAACAACGAGCAAGTGCCAAAAGATAAAGGTGAACCCGAGGTCCCTGTAAGCGCGCGGAAGAATGTTCGAAGAAGAAAAACTAACCCTTCATAACTGAGAGAATCGGAAACTTCACATTAAAAATAAGATAGAATCTTGATTAGGAGAGTGATTATTATGTGATAAATTATTTGGAAGGCAGTTGATAATATTGCACTTTATTCACATCGGATAAGTTTTCATGTTGCAACAGTTTTGTACAAAAGAAATAACACAGTAGGAATTGCTGAGCTGAACTTTTATGAGTATTGATTTCTCTTTAATCATTTTCATAATAACCTTAAGAAAAAAAAAAGAAGAAAAAAAAAAGCAAAAAAGAAGAGAATTCTAGGTTGCTTTTGACATTGAACACTATTTGGTGTTCCTTGTCTATCAATAAAATCAACATGCTTGCAACTGTCCTTAATTTAGTGGTAGAGTTGTACTCTTATTATGCAACCCATTGAGCATCCTGCAAGAGTATATACTAGTATTTTTTGTTCATTACTATATCCATGCACGTGATGAAAAAAAATTTGTTACTATGAAGGAAATATAATTTTATTAAGCTTTTCATCAAAAACAATATAATTTTATAAACCAAAAGCATTGTATTATAATTTTATATGAAGAAAAAAAAGAATTAAAATTATTTTTTTCGTTTTTATGGCAAATCTTCGAAGTAACTGGTATTAAAATTCTACAGGTTTTGTATCAAAAAAATAATAATTCTAACTAGAGGTTCCTTTTGATGTTAAGATCAAATAATTTAATGATTGATTATTTTGTAAAATTATTTGTTAATCAGATAAGAAATTTTATAAGTGAATAATTATCTATATTTTTAAAAATAATAAAAATGTAAAAAATTATCTTTATTATATTTAAAAAA
>JBBPBR010000003.1:58747890-58766167 GCA_037974775.1 Cicer pinnatifidum
CACTTTCTACATTAAGGTAAACAGATCATTTAATTGTGGTGTTAAAATTGAAAAAAATGATTAAATTGATTTACATTTATTAATTTAAAAAACTAAATTACATTAGCTATACGATTTTAAAGACAAAAATAGTGATCTACTATGCAATGCCAGTAAGTACAAAAAAATATGTTAACTGGCCAACGACAACATGTCTTTTGAATTTTTATAATCCCTTTTTTTAAGGAAATTATTCTTAACTATTTTTTTGGATACAACATCTAACTATTTATTGCAAAAAGAAAAAAGTAAAATGAGATAATAAATGATTATAAATAAAAGCAAAACAATTTTATGAAAAGGAGTGGGGGTAATGCTAAATTACAATTTGTATATAAATAAAAATAATTTAAAATTAGTTTCTCATCTTCCAAGATAAATTAATAGTATTAATAAAAATAAAACATTTAAAAATAATAATGAATGTATCTAATAGAAACAATTAATTAGAGACACATGGAGCAAGTGTCTGCTTCTTTGCTTCTGCTCATATACAAAATAGTTATGTTCCAAAGACGCCATCTAATGGCAAAGGCATTAAACAAAATTTTGAAACATGAACAAACAATGCCATAAATTGGAAAGATTATTCCTAGTCTCCATGGCTTGAATGTCTTCCAACAAGTGATCAAATTTCATAGCTGAGAGGAAGGGAGGGAATTTTTGGTGTGGTCTTAGCAATGTTTCTTATAAACTCTTTGGTGTTGGTTATTATATGAAGTTGGATTTGCAATTTTTTCTTCAAAGGCAAAGAAAATTGGATTTACAATTAAATCATGAAATTCCAATTGAACCTTCCAGTTCCTATTATCTTGTTCGATACATACAATAAAAATTTGTTTTCAATTAATTTCAAATCATTAAACATTTCAATTTTATCAAGTTGAATCTCCTGCTTTGTTGCCTTTTGTATGCCACTATAATTTGGGGTGAAATCTCTTGTATGTTCAAAAGTTAGGTATGCAATTAACAGTGTGCAGTACTTCTTTGTAGTATAGTTAGTATTATCCATCACAACAATGAAACAAATAAGTTATACAAAAATGAGACAATGCACAGCCAAAATAACCCAGTTACTTTTCCAATCAGGGCTGGATCATCAATAATGCATCCAGCCAATATGTTATAATTGTTGGTTTTAACCCCAAAAAAGGTGTTGTAAGGACTCATATAGTCAACATGTGTCAAAATCACCTAAGAATATGCAGAATTTAAAAAAAATTATGAAAGTTTACAAACTTGGTTATGACACCCTTTCAAATGCCAAAGCAAGAATCACACAACTATCAATAACCCAAATAGAATGAACTCTTCAATACAGATTTCAGATAAGTTGAATCTCTGCAATGAGTACATAAATATGTTATATACTTCTAGACATATAAATATTCCAACATTCGACCATAATGCAGAAGTACCAAAAGTATAATATACTAATAATACTGATGTACATTGCAATATGTATTTTTGTTATTTTATTTAAGGTCAGTAATATGCCGAATCCCTGTTTGCTGCTTCTATTTGTGCATAGTTCCAAGGAATGTACATGAATTGTGAAACGATGAAAACATAATGATCCTATAGAAAACCACAATATGACCAAAAAACACAGACATCAAACTTTTGAAACCCATTGAATTGATTTTCCCATACTAGGTAACTCACCTGGATCTTTTTCGGCAAGTATTCGGAAATTTTCCAGCTTGTTATTATATCAACTTGAGACTCATCATCCATTGCTTCATCAGATTTTGCTGGTATTCCACCGTAGTTATACTATGAGAATAAACAATAATAGTTTAGTCAAAATATTATTGCATGCAATTTGGAGCAAATTATGGGAAACTCAAATAACGCAAGATTGCATAACTAAATCCATTTCAAATAGCCAGAAAAAACTACATCAAATAGTAAAGAGGAGTGCTAACAACACACTATCCAACACACAAATTTCAATACACTCTTTTCTATTGGTTGAAATTCACATAGGTTCCACCAAATTGTGTGGGTCCTATTAAATTTGTTGGATTTCATGTGAATTTTAACCAATAAAAGAGTGTGTTGCTAACATTATTATCTAGTAAACAACACACTATTCTAGAAATTTACATAAATCCCACCTAATTTCGTGAAATGTGAAGAAAAACATTGAAATACAAGTTGAATAACTCGTGTATTTCAACTATACAACGGAAGTTCTATATATGGACCATAAGTAATAAACAAACATAATGAAATAAATACTTACAAATAGAATTCATTAAGTATCACAGCCTATTCTAGGCATAATCATAGAGTTCATACAAACTTGGAAAAAAATTCAAATATATTGACAAATGACAACTATTGATATGCAATATTTTACAAAAACTCAAAAGCCAAATATTTTGTACTGTTTACATATTACTCTATCTACAATACCCAATATCAAAACAATTTAACAAATAATAGAGAAATCACTTCAGATCACTCATGCCTGAGGCTTTTCCTTTGCAAAGCGTACCATGTCCTCAGGGTTCACCTCTTTTGGATCATAACCCAACGTTGCTTTGTTACAGCCTAAATAGTAACAAAGAAAGTATCACATGGAGAAAGGGCAAACTTGGTGCAGCAGAAACTAATCAGCACAAGACTTATACTTTATTCATTATAATTTATAATATAACATACAAGAAGATCATTCAATTTAATGTAAAACAAGTTTTATTCAAACTTAGCGAATATAAAATTTTGGGAGTATCAAATTTAGTAAATAAATGAAATATGTAGCTAAGTAGGTAGTAAGTTTACTATATACAGTTGTGACCTCGAGCATGTTTAGGGTGTGAAATTGCATAGTGCTCCATTTATTTCAAGGGCACCAATACAATTTTTTCATAGTTATCAAATTTATATGTATGAAGCTTTAGGACCCCTCTTCTATGACCCTAGAGCTGAGTGTCGCACTGTTTTCTTTCAAATAAGTAAGACTTACATACATCTAACACTTTAATTTGATTTCTGTAAAAAGTAAAACATTGAACGTTCTCTTACTTTTGTAATCTGACTTTTTGCTTTGATTTCTATATGAATTATTTTTTAAATAACCTTGAATATGTAACAAGAATATCATTCAAATGATTAATGAGACATCATTTGAATAGTTAAGGGTACCTAAAATCTCAGGAACATTTTGTCATTATATTTATGCTTATAGGGGAAAAGTAGTATTGTTAGCCTTACTAAGGTAGAGAAAGATGGACAAAAGACTTGAGCCAAGTAAAATGCATTAAAATGGAGGGCAAAGTTTTTAGCAAAGTCAAATGCAGGGACAGGAAAAGGGGTACCCTGAATAATTAACAGTGTTTCCTTTTAATATGTCATGAGCAGAGCAACAAAGGGAGTCATAAAGTTACACTATCTCATAACAGTTGTATAAGAATAAGGTTACTGCTAGCATTATTTATGGTTATCAAAGCTTAAGGAGAGGAATTAAATCTATCAAATTTGACTAATTTAATAAAATCTTCCCAAGTGTTATTCTTATCAATGTTCAAATAGTTATTTAGAGTTGACTATATTTTTTGTCCCTATAAAATTAATAGGAGTTTTGGTCTCGATCGACTACCTGACACTTACATGGTTCTTATACACCATTTTTTGTATATACCAACTGTTCTCATGCAACTATGGAGACTAATCTCCTACATAAACGACAAATGTCTCCCTCGAGAGTTTAACATTGTTGCATTCTCAGGGCTAGAACCCGACTTGAACCACTAGTTCAGCTAAAAGAGGGTCAAACCTACTCATCCAAGCACTCTTGAACTTAAAAAATATGTTGCAATATTTGGGAGAATCCATATCTAACTATGTCCGAGAGGACTATAAATCATACAAAAGTCCTACATGAATAACAACGAAAGACTAGTTTTTCTTTTGGATGAATTAAAAATATTTGTCATAAAAACCATGTCGTAAAGAAATTTAATTAAAGACGATTAATAGAACTGCGAACTTAGCACGACATTCCCCTTGATTCATGTCACATTGAAACCCGAGTTCCTGCAAGATCAAATAATAAACAACAAAATAGAAGAGAGAAATAGTCAACTAATAAACTAAAAGGGAAACAGCAGAACTAGTATGCTTCAGAATAAGGAGCAGATATGAAAATGAAAATTTGAAACATACATGATTTGGCCCAGAACGTATATGCAAAGAAAGTGACTTCACATAAACAACTATTGCATAACAAAGGCAAATTTCAAGTTCAAATACAATGGGAAATAATGTCTTCCTTTTAGTTGATAAGCTGTTAATGAAAATGTAGAGAAACAAAGAATTATGCATACATGGTAGCACATGCATTTTACTTATTCACCCAAGTAATTGAAGCCAGTACCACCACAAACAAAAAATACATGTTACCTAGCCAATATTTTTTTAGGTTGGACTTCCCTTTTTAAACGTGTGAAATGATATAAGGTATATTATATATTTCCTCAAAGTTAGCTAAATAACTAATAAATCAAAACAAAGTTACTACCCATTATATATTATAACCTAAAGTTTGTTAATATATACCGTAAACAAAAGTTTGTCAATAAACAAGTTTATAAACTCGTGTACCTTAAAGTTTGTGGCACGACCTACCCTAATTTTGTTGCTTCTACCAAATAAACCACAAGTATATTAAAGAGAGTAAAAAAAATTAAAGCCAAAAATAGATAACATCCGATGTAAAAAAACAACAAATGACCTTAATAGTAAATACAAATTATTTTTTTTACAATAAAAAAGGGGGCAACAAGAAAAGAAACACAAAAAGAATCAAATGTTTCTAGAAAATAAAATAACATTCCTATCAATTAATAAGACAATCGAAGCGAATCAGACACAATTTAAAGCATAGTCAAAAACTGTCATCTTTAAATAAAAGTCGGCCAAAACATCATTTATTTGATTAATTTTGCGAAACACATCAGTAAAAAAAAATTCCTCTATCTCCTGCCAATTAATGGTAATCTAATTAACTATTAAGTAGTTGAGGTGTATAGTACTACACTTTGAATCCAAACATGAAGGCTAACACTTCTAAGATAACCCTAAACTATGCCATAGTAATAATGCATGTATGTAAATAAAGAAATTCAATATATTACATATATATTTTACATTTAAGACAATTTCAAAAGAAAAACGAATTGTATATTTAAATTTACAAAGTCACGGCAAACAAATTACAATCAACTATGGTTATTTTGTCTATCTTACCTTCATATGTGCATTGTCCTTCAATTTGGAATGACATGAGTGATGTGAGACTTCCCCAAAACAAAACAAAGATAATCTTCAAATAAAAATGAATGGGTTTGTGAGGTTTCCAGTGGAGCTCCTCCATTGATTGCGGAGAATAAAAACATGAGGACACTGTACAGTGAGGGAATGAACATTACAAATTTACGGTTTTGCCACTGTTCCAAACTCCTCACTTCAAACCCAAATATCCCATTCCTCATTCCTTCAACGCACATAAAAAAGTTAACTCCAAAACCTTATTCAATTTCCTTCAAAAATAATCACTTTTCTCCAATTCAAGCTTCTATGGCTTCATCCACTGTTACAGAAAAACCATTCTCCGTTCTCTTCGTGTGTCTTGGCAACATCTGTAGAAGCCCAGCGGCTGAAGGGGTTTTCACAGACTTGGTTCAAAAAAGGGGTATTCATTCTAACTTCAGAATCGACTCTGCTGGTACAATCAATTATCATGAAGTGGGTATATCTATAAACATCTTCACATTAAAAAAAATATCATTTTTTATTTTTTTGCATTTTTTGTGATGGGTTTTTTAGATTGTTTGAAAAGTTGATTTTTTTTTTTTTGGAATGTTGATGAATTTTATTGAAGGGTAATGAAGCTGACCCAAGAATGAGGGCTGCCTCAAAAAGACGTGGGATTAAGATAACTTCACTTTCAAGGCCAATTAGGTCTTCTGATTTTGTTGAGTTTGATCTTATTCTTGCTATGGACAAGCAGAATAAAGGTAGGTTTTGTGATAATCGAATAATTGGTTATGTTTTGATGTTTTGATTTGAACGTGGATGGTAATGTAGCACTGACATTCTGAATTGAAAGCGTGTGCTGTCTTTGACACATGTTAGTGTACAGTGTACACTGATACCATTGTTATATCCAATCAATTATTATCGGTGTTTATTGTGTCAATGTTGTGTTTGGTGTTTATGTCTGAATTTGGTGATTTAAAGGATATAATGTTTGTGGTTGCTTCAATTCATCTCTTCTATTTTTCTTTTCAAAGTTTATTTGTTTTGCTGTGTTTAGTAATGGACCTTGTTGTTTTTCTTTTAGAGGACATATTGGAGGCTTTCAATAGATGGAGATTTAGAGAGACTTTACCTGAAGATGCACATAAAAAGGTGAGTACAATCAGGGATCAAACCTCATTCTTCATGCAAAAAACAAACGTAGGTCCCCACTCACTCGACCAGCTAATTAGAAAAGTTTTATAAATACTAATATTAAATGAGTTTTTTTGTGGTGTCGTTAAATAAAGGTGCTATAGCGTAGCTGATTTTGAACGCATCACTATTATTCTATGATATACTATTAAGTACAAAATGTTGTCATAAAATGTCTATAACGGTGCTATAGCACTGCTGCATTGCGGAATTTGAACAGACGGCTATTTTCCGCTATCCGTGATTGACTGCTATTTTCCGCTATCGGTGATTGACAGCTATTTTCCGCTATCCGTGATTGACAACACTAGTTTTTTTTGCTGATCAGCCTAAAAAAGGACTTGAGTAGCCCCTTATGCATAAACCAACTATGAATAAAATATTTGTTGCTTTTGTTTTGTACATGTTTTCCTAGTGTGATTGGAATGGTGCAGGTTAAGTTGATGTGCTCATATTGTACGAAGCACAATGAAACTGAAGTCCCGGATCCTTACTATGGTGGACCTCAAGGTTTTGAGAAGGTATGTTGCTCATAATAGGTTATTATTCTACTGTGTCCATTTATGTAGAACAAAGTTGAATTTCATTTACCAGTGTAAAGATAGTCTTCAACTATGATAATTTAACTGAACCACTCATAAAAAAGACCAAGAATTATACTTATATGTCTGGTGAATTAGTTGAAGGCTGGAATTTTACTGTAAATACGGTCACTTAAGCAAATAATAGAAATTGCTTCGCTAAAATAAGCTATTCTTAGTTGGTTCTTTTGAAGATATGCCTTTCTATGTTTGGTACTTAAACTTATAGTATGGTTTACCATGTTCTAACTCCAATTTCTTGTCAATTAAGTGCAAATGTTTTGAATGTATGCTTCTCTCTAGCCATCTTAAATAGGACAATGTTTTTTTTTTTGCATTTTTTTAGCACCTACAACCAAGTCCAAGATATTTCAGAGAAATAAAAAGTTCCACTTTGCGGCCAAGAAATAGTGTATTAACAATTTGATGATATGGGTGGATCGAATGCTAGGGTGGTTCACCTTTATAGGTGATCCACTGTGGACCAGTGCTTAAAAGTCATCTGAATAATTTTTGGAAATATAAGTTAACGACTACTTGGCTTTACAATTGAGACAATGACTCAATCGATAAAAATAACATGTCTTCTTCAAAATTCAACTCGTCAAATTGACAGCAATCAAGTTACCGTCTCAGCCGTAAGACAAGGAGAACTGTTAACTTATACTTCTCAAAAGAGCCTTCGTTCGCCTGGAGTTTCGGATAACTTTTAAGTATTAGTTCACGGTAGACAAGCATTAGAATTTGTCTATTAATATGTATCAATCTCATAAACACTTTCTTATTGTTGATTTTTTTTTTTTTTTGCAACGACCAATGTTAGTAATTAGTATTGATAATTATTAGTATTTTCTCGATGGTGACAATCGAACTCGCGACCTCCTTATCATTCAACTTCTTAATATGATTATAATATGCTTATTATCATTATTTCGCACTTGCAGGTGTTAGATCTGCTTGAAGATGCTTGTGAATCATTGCTGGCAAACATTTTGGCAGAAAACAAACATATACAAGAATCCTAACATCTTTTAAACAGCCAGTAGTTCAAAATCCTTGGATTAAAGCGTGAATATTGGCAGTTTTCCTGGATGTGACATGTAAGAGTACATTGTTTGTGTCATTGAATTGTTATTCTAAATCCAATATTTCTATGTATTGGAAAGTTTTTACCATATCCAAGAATTGGAGTCATAAATGCACTTTCTTTTGTCTTCTTTCTATTTACTTGTGTAAGTCTTTGTCCATTGAATATATAGACTCAGCAGATTATAGGATAGTTAAGATCATGTTGACTCTCATGACATGCACACCAGAAGAATGACTTCACTGTCAAGGCCTTTCAATTGGTAGATATTCGTACTTGTAACATACATTACTGCAGTGTATCCAAGTTTAGTTCTATTTTTAAGTGGATGACTAAAGACTATTTTTTTGGATAATCAGATGTTACTAAATAAATGGTTATGATAGTTGTCAATATTTGAATCTTATACCTCTTAAAAACTACTTCGGTGTTTCTTAGCTCACCAATCAAATTACTTACGAGGTGACGACTAAAGATAATATGTTAACACAAAAGTAACAAGATGCCTTAAATCATTGATTTGAGAGAAACAACAAAAGAATCAAGCCACTAAACTAGAAAAACAAAACATCTTTCCAATGGTTAAATTTAACAACAAAGGAATTCTAACTAGAACAAGCGAAACAAACTCTACCAATAACCAGTATCTGAAAAAATGATGTCGCCCCCCACTTATTGAGGTTCTTTTGCTACCTTCGTTTTTGACAACTTTAACCCAACTGTCTTTCTACTGTGAGATTTAACCGCCATCAATCGCAAAATCTCATCCATCTGCCTCTAAAACATACAAATATTGGTTTTCCTTTTTCACCGATCTGGAACCACAACAACCTGAAAAAGCCTATTGATGCAAATTTGTTCCTTTGGGTCTTAATGGGGGGGTGGAACAACCCCCTCTGAAGCCATTGTCATTACATTGCAGCTCTACAACTGCTCTTGTTAATACTTGCTATTTTAAGATCTAATGTTTGTGTGTTTTCCTGGACCTCTTTGTGTCTAGTTGCGTTTTGTTTGATGTGTTGTTTAAGGTGTATTTCCTTTTGCCAAAGTCTATTTAGTGTCTTGTTGGAATCTATATCTATTGTTGGTAAGGCCAACAAGTGTCGGTTATTTTGGAACAACAAACTGTGGACAAAGCAAGTTGTGGCGGCCACATATTTCGACACTACCCAACAAATGGTTCTCAAATATGTGTGATGTTTGTTAAAAACTAAGACCACCTATAGTTGATATATACTTACAGTCAAAGAAATCATATGTAACAGGATGAGATTAAAGATTGTGGTTCCTCATTTCTACTTCACCATCACCCATGTAGTTCTGTTAAATTTAAGTTGTGTTTGGGAAATGTCCCTACACATGCTGATCAATGTGATTGTATTCTTGGTTTCTCTATCAATTAAATGAGGTATTTTACTATTTTAAAAAAACTGGAATCTAAAAATTATAGCACCACGAAAATCTCAACTTATGACTATCTAGGATAATCCATGTAATATATTGATCTTCCGGGTCTCAATCTCTCCATATGTAAGTAATTTGAATTACAAAAGTGAAGTGACTACAAACAAATATGATGAGGGGTCCCCCTCTATGTTGCCTTGAGTGGGAGGCAGTTTGACTAGGTCGTCCACATCGATTAACAATCATGGAGCTCAAGGTGCCTTCCAATTATCAACAAGGAAGAAGACCCAAAGCTGGTAAGGAATCTTCAACAAAATGACATTCCATCCACTTGTTAGTTATGGCCACGTTCAACTTTAGCACCATGTACTTTGATTTTCCATTCAAATGAGACATGGAGTTGGATCATTTAATGGTGGGAGATAAAATTTCACAAACCCTCTTTCTTTCTTCCCAAATAATAAGACACAAAAAACCGCAAAATGATTATGAACGAAAAACTTTTCCCATTCAGATACCAATGTTATGCATTTTTTAATACTTACTATCTAGAATATAGCTAATGTCTAGGGCACAAGTTCACTTCCAACAGAAAATGGCATTGGTTCAAACGAGACAAAATGATATTAAAAGCAAATATACAAAATAATAATAACAAAAGATCTAACAAATGTACACAAGTCTTGGGGTTGTCCCCTAATGCTTTCTTGATACAAACTAGGTGTTTCTATCTAGTCACATTTTCCTTGTCTCTTAAAACGGTCGCTCTCAGGAGTAAAAGGATGCACATATCTGGGGGCTAACGTCATGCAATATCCATTTGATGATCGTTGTCATTGTCACCTTCATAATATTCATCGTCCCGCTGGATGTGCTTGTCTTGAGTGTGCTCTGAAAAGAAAATTATCAAAATTAATAAACTAAGATTTGGCACCAAGTCAATATAGGGAATAAATAATTTTTTTCTCCTTACGATCAATGCGCTCATCAGGGTTCTGCAGATCTTCATCGAACTCAGGAATGTAGAAGTCAGGTGGGACCTGTGAGTAACCCTCAAAAGTTAGTCTTGCCGTTTGGAAAACCTTGATCATGGCATCATGGAAGGAGGTTGAATTCAAACCATCCTAAAAAAATACATACTAACTACAGACAATGACAAATTAATCCTGAAATTCCAAGTTCACCAACATGTTATTAATAGATTTCTTATTTCAGTCTTCTTCCTGATTTAATCTCTATTCTCCACAATCTACTAAAGAGTCTCATCTTAAAGTTAGAAGCACCGCCAAGAAGGAATTTCTTTTTTTTACTTCATTTCTTTAAAAACCAACCTCTCGAAGCAAGTAATTGATTAGTTGAAGTTTATAACAAAAAATAAAGTTGGAGAGCTAATATTTTGTTACATGATTCCTCTAAAGTTAAAACAACAAATATTCACAACAAGCAAATTTATGTAAAAAAATTGAGCATGCCTAAAGTTATCTCTATTTCAAGGAGGAACTCACCTCTTGCATTTGTACACTCGGAGCATGTTGGATGCAGCGCAGGTTTTCCAAAACTTGCATTTTTATAGTGCTAAGATATGATTTGCTATTTAAATTTTCCTGATCAATTCAAAGAAGAAAATAATAATATATACACACTTCACTGCACATTGTAAAGTCTAAATTAAAATTATAGCAATATGTATTTGATATATCCAATGTAAATTGGAACTGTCAAAATTCAGACAAGAAACTCCAAATCTCCAGTCAATTTTAAAAATAAAGAAAAGTCTAGATAAATAAAGACAGTATACGCAAGACTATTGAGAAATACATACTATGTGCCCATGTGGAATCTTCAATGAGAAGTCTGGTCCAAAATATTTAATATAAACATTCTCTGGGATCTCTGCACAAGACAAATCATGCAGTTGAAAATATTTTGACTTGAGAAACAACAAGACATAATTTACAACTGAAATCCTGATTCAAATAATTGGAAAAGAGATACATGAACTTGCCATCAATCAAACATCTCAAAAGCTTAAGCTGATAGGTGAAAACACACACGCGATAGGTTCTTATGCCCTTACGTAACAGCTCTTTGCACTTCAAGCGAGAATAATGCACAGGCCCACCTATCTTATACTAAAACTCAAATTTATAAAGTAACTTTAGAAGTGAGGGTCGAATTTTTTATTGCTTAGCCATAGAGACTCTTAAACCATATCATGAATTGATCATCCCAAAAGCTTAAGATATTAGGTGAAGAAGTATGAATGGTTTTATGATATGTTTCTAATAATTTAGATAGTAGTTCACAGTGTGACGACAGGATATATAATCTATCAGGGCATAAACCTTCAAGCCAAAGCAACCGATGAGGTTGGAAAAAAGAAAGGCAAACCATATTAGAATCATGATAGAAAGTAGTTAGGTCACACATCATTCTCTGGGCAGATATTTCAGGAGAGCACAGATAAGGAATTACAACATTGAGTAATTGCAAGTTGCAACCTCTCATATCATATTCCCCATAAGCGAAATTTGGTAAAGTTTTCTCCATTAGTGTGATGTGATACTAAAATAGTTTAAAGAAAACATCATTTTATAATTCACAGGGTAGTATCTCTTATATTTTTTTAAATTTGAATAATGAACTTTAAACCCACTACCCGATTCATGAAGAAAAAAATATTTCAACCAAACATGACACGATTTAACATTTGCAAAGATGCTAACTTAATATACCATTTGGAAGTTCCGTATCAAGAAGAACTCCAGTTTCAACTGTCCAACATCGAGCAACATTTTCTTTTGTGTATCCTCCACCTCCAGTGACCTGTGGCAGAAATCCATTCATGTAAATCTCACTCATGATACAGGTGAATGGAAGGCAAACATAAAGTGAAGTGATATAAACCCACCAGTAAGGGCAAATTAAATCTCTTCACGAATCTAACACATTCAGCATGGCCTGTATAAGAGGGACCAACATTTGTGAAGACCAAGGACGGAGGGTTATAACAGAATATGATATTCTCAACAGAATAGGAAATTTACTGGGAAATAAGCACCATCAATAGAGAGATTGAAGCAGCCTAAGCGATCTCCAGCAAGTGAATCAGCTCCACACTGGAGAACTATCGCACCAGGTTGATATGTTTCAACTACTTTAGATATAATCTATATTACAAGAATTTCAAAAGGATCAGAAAATATACTATCTAGCCAAACATAATGCAATTAATGCCTTATTGAAGTTGCAAATGTGCAATTTGGCCAAAAGAACATAAGAACTGAACTTACAGTCTTGAAAAGTCTAGTGAAGCTAGAGTCATCAATTCCATCCTTGAGTGGGACATTTATGGCATAAAACTTTCCTTCTCTTTCTCCTATTTCCTTCAATAACATAAAATCAGTTCAAATCATTCCAATCTATGGAGAGCTTCTCAAAATGTTTCAAATTAAAAGGATATTCAATTTAGCAAATGTACATGGTGAACAGTGATATCCAAATCAATTACAATTATATATTTGAAACATCAATGTTATAAAAGAAATAGGATGATTACCACAATTAAAATAAGAAAACACATTAAAAATACAAACAGAATAAAGAAAATCACCTTAGCATCACCAGTTCCTGGAAAGAACATATCTCCATACTTGTGAAAACTGACAGTCATCACCCTGTCATGACAAACTTAACCATTTAAGAAAATAGAAAAAAATCATGTGCAGTATGTAAATAGGCTATTCAAATATAATCACCTAATCGTAAGAATAAACATTCTATACATACACTATTCCTAGGTCAAAGTTGGCAGTTTCGAAGAAAACATGTAACAAAAGGTTTGTTGGACTAACTAATAATTCTAACAACAAAATATCATCGTGAAATTCTCAACTGTTGCACCTTCCTAAATCTGTTGAGATATAAGAAACAAGCAGACCTGTCAGTAAAGTAGAAGGCTTCTTCTACACCATCTCCATGGTGCACATCTATATCAATGTATAAAACACGGGCATGATGTTTAAGAAGCTCTAAGATCCCTAAAACTAAGTCATTGATGTAACAAAATCCAGAGGCTTCACATTTCTTAGCATGATGTAGCCCACCGGCCCAGTTTATAGCAATATCACACAGTTTATTGTTCAATCGACATGCGGCATCTGCAGGTACATGTTAGTCAGCAAAAATATGACAAACAAGGAAAAAACCGAATTCAAGAGAATCACAATTATAATTGTAAGAACATATGAACATATGATCATATCTTCACTCTATCTTGGAAAATTTAGAGTACCTCAAATTATCTTTTAAGATGTTATCATAATTTCAGATATTACCAATTTGTTTTCTTATTTAATTAGGATTACGACTCTAGTATTAGTATATTCAAAACTATAAAAGTTGAGTTTTTACAATATTTAATACATCCTTCTCATCAATTCGACAATATATATGGGCTCACTTGTAAAACGTTTAAAGCATAATAGACTTTAGCTTCAAATAGAACGTTAGAATATAAGAAAGATAGCTTGCAATATTGCACTATCTTCATTGTGTCTTAGAGCAATCAAGAGTACCTTTGATTATCTATTAAGATTGATGCATGTTTTCTTATATTTCATGATTTGTTTCCTTATTTAAGATTAGGAGTCACGTATTGCCATAAATAAAGGTTTATGCTTTACGTTTTGCAGCTAGCCCTTCATATCAATTATCAAAGGCAAAAATACACCTTTAGTCCTTTAAATATAGCTCTATTTTCACTTAGGTCATTTAAGTATATTTTTTTCCAATCCGGTCCTTTAAGTTACATTCGTTTGCACCATTAACCTTTAAGATATATTAAACTATGCATGCAGTCCTTAAGTTTGAAATTTTTTTCAAATTATTGTAATGAAATGTTAATATCTAATTCAAACATCGCAAAATATTTACTGTCCAAACTATTTTGCATGTGAAGAAAGTTAAAAAAAATTAATTATGTGGATAGATCTTTATTACCTTGTTTTTAAGGTTATACGTGTGTTTAAATTGTTGTAGAAAAAATAAAAAAATATAAACCATTTATAAGATTTGATGAATGTTTTCTGAATGATAAGTATAATAGACATATTGTTGCAGCATTTGGCATAGTTTCAAATGATCAAAAGCTTTCAATTGAACTAATTGTGAAATTGAGATAAAAGACTAACAGTGCAAACATAATGTAATTTAAAGGACTAAATCAGGATAAAATAAACTTAAAGAACCTAAGCGAGAACTTAGTTAAATTTAAAGGATTATAGATGTATTTTTGCCATTATCAATTCAATACCAATTTCAATTTCTTACTTTCTTTAGTCTTTTTTCTTCTCCACCTACCCAAATCTCTATAATTTCAACAGTAAACATATTACCTATAGTTCCACCAGCGTAAATCTGACAAAATTCAAATAAGTTGTCAAATACAGGGCAGTCTTCTCCGAGATTATCTGAAAGAAATTATCAACAATAAAGGTGGAACTTGTTATTAGCTAAACAATTAATAGAAAATATGAAAATCAAATTATCACATAAAACTTGGGATAGAATAATGCTAACTTGAGAAGTTAAATATCGATTATTTTAAGACATGATATGATGCAAGCTATTACTGGAGATGAAAGCTAACAAAAATTGCAGGGTTAAAACATTTGCTATCTTCCATAGAACTTCCCAACCTCTGCCCCCTTTTTGCCTCGAAATAGCGAACTATGCTTACTTTCCAGTTGGATATGCATAAAACAATTTTTAAAATAAAAGCCTTAAAACGAATCAAAAGAACTAATAATAAGAGAAAGTTTTCAGTGGTTCAAAGCTTAAAACATAAGGATGCGGAACACAAGTCTAATCATTATAACATCTAAGACAAATTATGTCATGAATCTTTTGAAACCAAAAAAAGTTAAATCATATATACTCAAACTTTGCCCTTAGTTCGAAAAAGTCAGTCTCTGTATAAATTCATAGACTTCCTCTTTCCCTCTCTATTTCTCTCTGACAGAAAATATAATAAACAGCAATAACTTCTATCAGTTTATTATTTTTGTGAAAAACAAATAAACTTAAAATCACATTGACGTGTCTGTTTAAAGTTGAGAAAGACATACATTTAGCCAGTTCATTTGAGAACAAGTGCTGAGTGTCAGGCGTAATCCTGTGCAAAAACTCAACATAATCAGCAGAATGAAACTGGGCAAGCTCAACAGGATAAGCCTTGTGTGGGCGCTGCATCATATATAAAAAATAAATACTCCGAGTAACATTATTTACATTATCAGCCACTGGAATCAACAAATGGCAACAAAATACCAAACATACAAATAAAAATGAAACAGGCAACATGTGTTACTGACATAAATTTCCATCTGCTTATGAAGATCATACGAGAGAACAAGATGATGAGTCATGCAAAGCCGATGAGGCTTCATGGGATGGTTCGGCCCAAAGTAAACACTACCCACATCACCTGCAACGCAAAATTTAGAGTAATTGAGTTCAAGAAAAACATGCAAATAAACAAGGACTATGAAATACTAAAATAAATTAACGGGTATTTAAGATCAAACAGCTCCTCACAGAACTCAAGTGCTATTAAAGGTACTAATTCCCTTGCCTAAAAGCATGAAAAATAATAAAATAAATGCAAAATGATTCGTAGAAAAATCATAAAAAACTTGATTAAATCGACTTCACACACTTTTCGCATAAGTGAAATGTGGCCACCATTATAACTCTATCCAATTTTTCGGAAAATGGATCCTCTCCATCTATACATCCTCTCCATAAGGGGGGAGAAAAGATAATTAAAAACAGCCTCAAATGACATGGCATGACAGTCCATTGGAAGTAGAAATCTGAAACAATCGTTAATGCTTTGTCCAATTACTAATGTAGCGAGTTAAAGTGGACAAAAATTTATGATGTAATACAGCCTCAGATACCATAACAGTCTACTTTGTGGCATGTGGTGTCCAGCTAAACTATTTGCCCTATCACAAAATTCCATCCCAAATAGTTCACTCAATTGGACATGAGCATTATCAATTGGACTGGATTTCAATAATTCGAAAAGTAGGAGAGCCTTATTCATGCAATTGATTTGGAGGGAGAAAAATCACAAGTCAAAAATGAAATTAAGCTCACATTTTGTTTCCAAAACATGAAAAGCCTTGACACTCAGCTAAGCATGCATTGGAATCGGAGACCTAAGTGAGATCTAAGTGCACATTTGATTTCACTTTTAAAGGAGACTAAATTGACTTTGACATATTTAATTGTTATCCAGTATAATTAATTTTGCCTCCATAATTTATTCTAACGTGAAGCTAAAAGTTGAAGATTTTACTTCCAAAATTGATTTGTGGCCTCAAACATATTGTCGAACTCATTTTTAAGTAAACCTATCCAAACATAAATAGTTTTATATTCAACTCACTTTTAACCAAATCAATTTTCACCACTGCACACTAAATACACTAAGTGCATATTTGGTTCTACTATTGAGATAGCTAAAATTGATTTTGACATGTTTAGATGTTACCTCCAAAATCGATTCTAACTTGAAGCTATGATTTGTAGGTTTTGAATGCAAACATAATTAATTTGGTATGGTTCCACTTCTATGAGAATATGGTTCCATTTAACTAGTTCTTAACTAAAATCAATTTTAGTCCAAATCAATTTTTACCACGGTAAAACTAAACACACTAAAACAGTTCCAAACGCAGATATAATTCCTTAAAAGCACATGGATAAAGCTAGGGTTTCGAGAAACAGGAATAAACAGAGCTACAAAATTTAGAAGATCAGATGCAACATAATTGGATTCCGCGAAAGAAGAGAACGCTATGACAGTATAAAAGTGAACGTGGATGTATAGAGAAGAAAAGAGAAACGAACCGTCGTAAAAGTAAGAGATTCTGTTCTTGGAGCGCATGTTTTGAAGAGAAGAGAGCGTTGAAGGAGTAGTAACTATGGAGTGTTGATACGCACGAACTATGGTGCCATTATCAGTTGACGGAGCTTGGTCTTTGTGCTTCGGCTTCTCTTCTTGTTTTCCTGTATCTGAATCCTGCACCGGAATATTTGCTTCTTCCAAATTGGCAATGCTTTTTTTATAGCTGAATTTAACCGAAATAAATCACCTTAATATTTTTACATTAATTAAAGTTATAATTTATAATAAATTAAAAAGTGTTTAATTGTTGTGGAGAGTAAAAAGTTTTATATTTATAAAGTTTTAGACATAATTATGATAAATATTAAATGTTTTAAAAAATTTAATGGTTGAAAAATATATATTATATATTCTCATAAAAAAAAGTAATGTTTTATAAAATGTGTTTTAATGTAATTTAATTATAATTTATAAATTTTCTTTTTTTGGTAAATTATAATTTATAAATTTGTTATATATTTTAGCATTAAATAAAATAAGATTTTAATTTTATAAAATATCAAAAATTTATTTTTAATTTTTGTGAAAGTAAAATTTTTTATCTTTATAAAATCGTTTATATGTTGGAGGAAAACATATTTAATTGTTTTTTAATTTTTACATTATTTTTTATAAACATTTTTAGAACAAATTTACAAAAATTTATTATTTTTTAATTTAATATAAATTAACTATTATTTTTTTAAATATCATAAATTCATAATAAAGTAATAAATATATGAACCT
>JBBPBR010000003.1:58777245-58787285 GCA_037974775.1 Cicer pinnatifidum
GGGGGTGATTCTTATGATCAAATTGCTAAGCAGAGAAATTTAAAAGGAATCAGTTTTTAAACTAACAGATTAAAGTTTAACTGAAAATTTACATTTGAAAGTACCAGTGTAACAATGTTACAGATTCATTATGTTATACAGAGAAATTTAAAAGGAATCAGTTTTTAAACTAACAGATTAAAGTTTAACTGAAAATTTACATTTGAAAGTACCAGTGTAACAATGTTACAGATTCATTATGTTATATAATTTATTATAGTTGACTCAACCTTATTTTCTGCGTGGACACACTCTGATATTGGCACTTATATTATATAGATATGAGAGAAAGGGTGATATGAAATAATCATTTATAGCACCTGTACAATCTTGGTGCAACACCGTCAAACATATCTGTTTCTTATGACCTTTCTGTTGACAGGCATGCGGTGATCGGGTTCTTAGAGGATTACATGAATGGGAACAACACATACATGGTCGTGGGCACCGTAAACGTATTTCTAGTCTCAAGAGCAAGGCACGAGGTCATAGTTTTGTGGAGCAGAAGCACGAGCCTTCTGAGCGCGAGTGCTTGGATATATTGTAGTTTGGAATACACTCCATAGCATATGAGTCGCTTGTCATGGAAAGAGTTGAGTATGTAAGCATTTAAAATGGAAATATCATTTTAATCTAGCATAGTTGTTCTTCTGGATATTCTTGGTTATGCATCATCCTTTTTGTGACTTTTGATGATATAGAAAAATATACAAAATGGAATTATATGGTGGGGTAGTAAGAAAAATAGGAATCAGTTGTATCAGGGGGAGTAGGAAAAAAATACAAATCTTTGTTTTCTGAATGCTATTTATGAAGCCAGTTGTAATATGAATTCAGAATTTTGAATGAATTTCGGTTTCGGTTAATTGTTGCTCTGTTCCTTAATCTATAAATTGAATAAGATCTTGAACACAAAATGTTGAATGCAAATTTGCCAAGTTTGTTTTTTATGGACGAAACATCTGATTAAAAAATAATCAACTAAATTATAATCTGCTCAAATATATGGATAGTAATGCATATGTTTTGATATTATGGTTCAAACTGGTTTAATATGAATTTTCAAAATTTCTAATTTGAACCAAAAGACTTGAAAATTGTGTTTGATTAAAAGGGAGTCTCTACCGCTTTGGTTATTATTTTCCCTATCTTAATATTGTTCTATAAAATTAGTAACCATAGAATAGGTAGTATGTTATGATAAAAGTCCTCATAGTTATTTGGTAATTATATTTGGGATTAAAGACCATACTATTTTACATTGACAACAAACGCAAACTATTGATTTGAGCGGATATTTGATGATAAAAGTCATAATTATGTAGTGGATGATGATTTCATCGGTTACAAATAGTTGTCGATATAAAATTAGTTTACACTCAGAGTGAATATTTCTTTTTCTTATTATCTTTTTGTTTTTTAACTTATTTTTTCCGTTTAAATTGGTCTTTTAATTTTAAAAAGTGTCACTAGTTGGAATATCCTTCGTCTTCAAATTTCTGGGTTTATTTAATCAGTTTTTTTCTTTCTAAATTTGCTTAAAGTTTGTGCAATTGAAAATCAAAATATCCAGCAATCATCCTTCTTCATTCTCTCGTCTAGAAATTCTAGAAGTTGTGGCTGAAATTAGGATCCACACGGTGAAGCACTGCATCGAACCACTCTACATCGCACAACCTAGAGAGAACTCCAAACCTATTAAAAAATCTTATCTATAGAATTATTCAATCTCGACCTGAACTCTAATATTGTCGCCGCTCGTTTCACCATTCTCAATTCTTTAATCACGGTGTGAACCATGATATTGTTATTTTCCCTTTTTCTACTCCACCTGAACCAATTCCATCATTTTCAAGTTGGTACTTTTTTTTGACAAAGTTGGTTGCTTTTATTAAAGCAATACAAATATATTAACATAAATTGTATGTATGTCATTATGTTACAATATTTATTTCCCATGTCTAATCCATCCATGGAGTTAGGTTGAGTTCGTTTTAAGGTTTGGATGGAAATTAATAATACTAAAGTTAAAGGACTAAAATGACACTTTTTAAAGTTAAGAGATAAAACTTAAAGCTAAAAAAATAAGCTAAAGAACAAAAAAGCTAATTCAAACCAATTATTATTATTTTTTTATTTTTTATTTTTTTATCATAAAACTGAATTAAATTTTATACAGTTTTCAAATGAATTAATTATTTTATAGCTCCAATATCTAGCCAAGAAATCGCTAGAAAGTAGTAACTTTTTCAGGAACATTGATTTGATTTTCGATGGCAACTAAAATGTTTCACGTTTCTGTCTGAAAGTAATCTAGGAGTATCTATTAATGCATATTATTTGAGTAAACGTATCATCAGATGATTGAATAAAGAGAAATTTTATTAAAATTTTAAACACAAATAAAGGTTTTAGTTCGTAATTTGTGATTAAGATAGATTACCAGTTGCATTATTGGTCTAATAAATAAAAGTATCCAATAAATTTCCTTCACACATCATTTCATAACCAGCACTAATGATCTCTATTATTGGAAGTTTAAATTTAATTGGATTTGACCATTTTAAATTGCGATATGCATGCAATTGATCGTCTACATTTTTTGCATTTTGAAGTAATATAAAAGTTTGCAACACAATTGCAATTGCATTAATGGATATTGCAAAAACATCCTTGCTAAAATGATTTCTAAAACTATCGAGAAAGACTCAAAAGAGCAAAGTAAGATAAGAGCTACTTTTTTTTTTTATATATTTAAACGAAATGATAAATAATGGACCGTAAATAATATAAGAGGTTCACACAAACAATTGCGATGTCTCAAAATTTAAGAATAAATAACAACCACTCTATTATGGATGGTAATCTCTCAATTATTTATTTATATATTTCAAAACATGGACCTAAAATTTTTAACTAGTGTTAAAGCTGCTAATTAATTTTCAAAATATAGTAATGTTTTTGTGTTAAATATTTTTTTCCCTGTGTCATAACAAATTATTAAAAAAAAAATGATTAACAAAAATATTAAGAGAGCGACTCTCCAACTGTGATTTATTATTTTAAAAGCATGTACAATTAAAAAAAAGATATTATTTGAATTAAATAGCATGTGAAAGATACGTCTATCAATGTGACATTATCTGAGTTGATGAAAATCAGTGAGACATCTTTGTTCTTTATTCACCTCAGAAAGGCCCTACTAGTGGTTGTTCAGTTAAGATTCCTTGCTGATGGTATACACAATACTACATTGGGAGACAATATTTTAAATAATTAATTATCTCTGTCTTAAAATAATTTATTTATTTAAAGATAAAAAGTTATTTTAAAATATTAAATTATTTTAATTTTTAATGTTTTTTTAATTATATCATTTAATTAATAATATTTATATTATTTCTAATATAATATTTTTTATTATATATTTATAATATTGATAATATACTAATTTTTAACGAAGATAATTTTGTTATCACTTTTTTATTATACACTTTTTTTAATACATATCAAATGATCAAACGGGTCAATTATTTTACAACAAACAGAGTACAATTTATAATTGTGATTAATATAGTGTATGGTTTAATTAATAAATACTCAGTTGTATATTGCAACTCATTAACTATCTTAATTTAATAATTATAAATTTATAATTAATAAAGTTTAATCGATAATTAATAAATTATTTAATTTTGATATAACTATTACTCACTTATTAAACTGCATTAACCATATGTGTGATTGCGTTAACCCTTAAAAAATTGTTGAATTTAGGGTGTCCAAATTGTTGTTGAAATAACAGTGCTGTTCAAAATTTACCATGGTGGTGCAATGCACATGGAAAGGACAAAGAGAAAAAGTCCATCAAATATCACTAATTTTCTACATATACAAATAGAAAAAGTTAATAAAGAAAAGAATCTACCATATATATAAATATATTATCATAATGTTTTTTCTGACCCTATGTGAGAACAGTACATAACTCAAACTTCTAGAGAGGAATGACACCACCAAAGGTCTTTATTCATGTGCAAAGACAATTGCATGAGACAAATTATACTATTGAATATGGATGGAGTAGAATTTTGTCAATTGTGGGTCTATATATAATGTTAGTGGCATCTTTTCTGTGAATTTTGTCTCCTAAAAAAAGAGGATCTGACATTGTGGTCAGATATAGGGACTGTGAGACTTGACAGCAAAATTGTGACATGTTCACATTGTAAGTTTTGTTTTGTGCATATATATTTGGTTACTAGGATTTGTTTTGGTTCATAGCAAAAACTTTGTATTGGAGTTATGGGGATATTTAATCACTATGTTATTGTTAAGTTCAAGGATGGTGTGGAAGTTGAAGAGATTATCCAAGACTTGGAGAAAATGATTTCTGGAATTCAGCATGTCAAGTCCTTTGAATGGTATGACCATTTATGTTTTTTTTTTGGAATAGTTTAAGAACCATATTTTTTAAAAACCACATATGTTTTTGGAAGTGTATTTTTGAATGACATAATTTATTTAGAAGTATGTTTCTAGATGGAGAAAGTTATGTGTCTTTGGTCACTCTATATTGGAGGAGAAAATAGTTCAAAACATCAAAAGGACATGGATCCTCTCCAATGACTGTAATAATGCAACGACTATTGAGCCTTATGTTTTGTGTCGCTGTTGTCGTTGTAGAGGATCCAATTGCATCTCAAAAGCATTCTTTAGTAAATATAAGCCCAACCAATTAAATAATGTACAATCTTTTATCGTTCTTTAGACATTTATAGAGTTTACTTTAAGAATATTTAAAAATAGTTTGTTATGTCAATAGTCCCTCCCTTTGAAAATATTTAAAAATAGCTTGTTATGTCAATAGTCCCTCCCCTTTTATGTGAAGTTTGAACTATTGAATTAATCTAATAAGGAGATTTTAAATTACAATCACAATAATTGTTGCTGTTGTGTCATAACCTTTAATATTGAAAATAATCACATTCAAATGTGGTCAATGAAGCCTCAATTGCAATTGCTTTGTGGTCATAGAGACATCAAAGCCTTGAAGTCATAGCCTAGATAACAATCGCATACCTTTATTTAAAACCTTAATCAACACTATTCGCCGTTAGATTAATCCAACGGCTAAAAATATAAAATTTAGAAATCTCAGCCCTAGTGCAAAGTACAAACAAATCTCACTTGCCATCATAAGCTTGTATTATATGTTGTATAATAACAGGGGAAAAGACATTGAAAGCCATGAAATGCTGACCCAAGGTTTCACTCATGCTTTCTTGATGACATTCAATGGGAAAGAGGATTTAGCTGCATTCCAAATTCACCCAAATCATGTTGAGTTTTCCAAGATATTTTCATCTGCTCTTGAGAAGATTGTGGTGCTTGATTTTCCATCAAACCTTGTCAAAGCACCAGCATGATCCAAAGATATTCAATTCAAGCAATTTAAGTTTTAATTTTTGAAGTGTACGTATGTTAATCAAGTACTTTTAGTCTGTTATAGTTTGTTGCTACAAGTCTCATGCAATTTCTACTTTTATTTTCTAATTAATGGAATGTTCTACGAGTTAGATATTTATTTAGTACTGACACTTCAGATCAAATATATGTCTGATGTTGGATAAATATAGTTTATATTCAATTACTTCTATTTACTCAAATTATTACTTATATTAACATGTCATTGTAATTTCAATATCCGTGTTATCTTAGTATCTCATAGAGATACTTATAATTTGTTAACAAGCTAATTCTCTCCCAATTTCTTATATGCAACAACACATTTAATATGCCTTCAAAATCCAAAATATTAAAAGAAATTCACAAAATAAAGATTGCAATAAAGGGGGAGTATACTGAAATATTCAAAGTTAAAGTAAACAACTGTGGTTTTCATTAACTGCTCATGAATAATAATATCATGTACTTTGTCTAATAAAGCCTAAACACAAAAGACATTGAAATGATTATCAATAATGCAAGACATTGAATCATGCAATATGACCTATTGGAAATAGGCGGAAAAATGACTGAAAATTGAAGTTATGGTGGCACGCCAAATTGCCAAATCACTCCAAGCTATTATTGGCCTGTAGGCCAATTGTGTTGTGGGTTAGGTAATTAGTTGGCCAAAGAATGACGACTAGAGTGATATTCATAAGAGGAGAGGTTATCCAATATAAAAATATAGATAAATACTGTTAACCATTGAACTTGAGGTGAAATATTTGACTGTATTACGTATTAGACTGTCAGTTGTCCGAAACATGACAATCACAGTGAATTTCATAAAAATAAGAAAGAAGTAATCCTAATAAAAGAAGAGTGTCGAGCGGAGTAGTGGTTGTGACCATAATCAACCATTTGTGTATTGGTATACAATTTTTATTAGTGTTGTACCTAGCATTGGAAATAAAATAATTTACAAAAACTTTATGAAGGATGGCCTAAAAAGTTCTACACCAAGACAAGATACCTCAAAAGTAATGTGGCCTTTTTCTAGTGACAAAAAAAAGGAGGAAAAAGGAAAGTCTTTAATCTAGCCATGGGGCCAAAATGGAAAGTCATTTTGAAAGCAGTGTTTCTCTAGGTCTTAACATTATGCTTTCCTAGCTACAATCAAGCATCATCAAGAAATAAACACTACAATATTCAAACAATTAAGCAAACAATTTTACATTTGATATTAGAGAAAAGTGATATGAACATGAAGCCACACAACAAACTCTATCTTCTTCAATTGATACTGCTATTCAATTTCATATTAGGTTCTTCTATAAACCAACATAATCATACAAACTACTTTAGAAATATCAGAATTCAACCACCTTTCTTGGCTTCAAATTCTTCTACATCTGAAAATTTGAACTGTTCTCATTACAGCTGTGTACATAGAAGAAATTCTTCAAATGATGGAATAAGAATATCTGTTAATATTCCAAATCATGTACCAGATATTTGCAAAGGGTGTGAGAAGCCTAATGGAAAATGTAATGCTGGATTGAAGTGCTTGTGTCATCCAAAAGAGTGTAGTAAGTGTCTTCATCTTTTATTTGTATAAAGTTCTTTATTTTTTATTTTTATATAAAAGAAAACAAATTTTCTCTAAATATAAGTTTTATCAAATTATTATATACTCAAATTAGTGACACTTTTGATGATAATTTTGCAGAAGACAAGGTGATCTCCAAAGTTGGATCTATAAAATCTAGTGGTAGTGAGTTTTTCTATTTGCTTTCTTTCTTTGGTACAGTAGCCTTCCTCATCATGCATGCCTAAGTCTTACAAGTTTATCCAAATATTCAATTATTGACAAAGTTTTAAACCATATATGATTCTTGAAGAGACATAAAAAAATCTTTAATGTTGCAGCCTAAATCACATATGCAGAGTTTTCTTTTTAAAACCCTTTACTATTAGGCGCCAGGTTTAGTCCACATAATATTATGAGGGAGAGTTCAGTCCTGAATGCATTGGCACCTACTAGAATTGGGGAGGTCTATGATGGAACATCAAGAAATAGAATTATGATTAGAAACTCTATGCATAATGAGCTAGTTGAAGTGTACATTTTTTATTTGAATAAATAAATAAATTTGTACTGTACATGATATATTAGTATTATATATTTGCCACATTCGATTTTTCTATTTTATCACATTCACAAAAATAATCATTTTATTTTAAAATTGAATTTTTTGATTTCTCGTAATTTTTACATTTATTGTTTTTGATTTCAACTCATAATTTTTACTACAAAAATGATGTTTTTTTAGTCTAAATAACATAAAATTTTATAATTGGAACAATATATCGCCACTTTAAGGGTCAAAAATTTAGGTTGAGACTAAAACTGCAACAAATGTAATAATTGAAGGACCAAAAATTTCATTCTTAAAATAAAGAGACTTTTTTTGAATATGATAAAATAGAAGATCAAAAGTACAATTAATATATATCTTCGCAGATCTTGAAATGATAATGCGACACCATGTATTATCAACAAGTTTCCACTACCATCTGCACATATTCACTACTTGCTAGATACATCTTCTTCCTCTCCATACAAATGACAAAGAAATAAAGAGATGAAGTCACATAATGAATAAAAAGTCCAACTCTTACAATAGAGAAAATAAAATCATTCATGTCTCAATTAAGAGGAGTCATGGAAAGAACAGGTTCAAAATCTCGATCAATTCCTTTTTCAAATCCTGCAGCAGCTGCGCGAACTCTTCCCGCGTGCCATAAATGACCTACAAATAGGAAGAATCCTAGAACAAATAGCTAACCAACTTCTAGGAGAGACATAATTGACTCTATTAATCTTTGTAGCTACGCCACCAACGGAATTTAAAGAACCTAAAGGAGCATGAGTCATATATTCTGCGGAACGACGTTCTTGCCAAGACTATATGTCTTTTTTTCAGTCTACTCAAATCCAAATCATTAGTGACTATTGAAACTATAGTTTTAGAGAGAAGACAATATATTAATAATGAAGTTGTATTTTTAGAAATAATGAAAATAACTTTTTAAAGTCTGTTAACTTACTATTGTCGAACAAAATGAACATAGATTTAAAAAAATAAAAACAAGAAATATTTTTATATAGTAATCAGTTTATAAATAAATTGTACAAGAGAGTTAGAGACCAATTGGCTTAAACTCTTTGAAATTTGAAGGATGATCAATTTTTGGAATCATAAAAATTAAACTATTTGAAATAGCAGTATCAAAAGTACCTGTAGCAAAAACATCCTTAAGCATTTTCCACGTTTAATCTCCCAATATATTTCATTATTGTTTGAAAAACGGTGAACACTGGTACACCATAGTGTTGTAGGGCATCGTTATACTTGGATGTGATTTGTCGGTGAAAAAATAGTCGTACTTAATTTTGTTTTATTAGAAAAAAAATTAGGTAAAATTTAAAATGATGATTTTGAATTAAAAATTTAGATTAAAATTCAGTTACGAGTAGGGAAAATATTATCACTTCACATCCATTCAAACGGCTATCTTATAATTAGTTGTATATAAATTATTTAATTATTTATGTTACTACAAAAATAATAATAATTAAAATTATTTACACTAAAAAAGAAGGAAAATATTTATTTTTTATTAATTTGATTTGACAAAGGGAAAATCTTGCTCCAACGTATCCGTATAATAGAAAAATCAAATTACACCTAGTTCTTAGTATAAATATTTGTGTGTCGGTCAATTTTAACTTTATTTATTTATTTGTGCAATGATCTTGAGAGACTAACACCAAACGCGTATTGAAATGCAACTAGGTGGTCCAACAATGAACAAGTTGGATACGGAGAAAGAGATAACAATATGTTGTTTTTATTTTTATCCTTTTTAATTATCTTACTTTTCTAAATATTTTTAAGTTTACATGAATGAGTAGAACCATAAATGAGCGTTTGTGTGAGGTTTGCGATTTTTTCACATAACTTTGATTGTTAAAGAATGCGTTTTCTCAATTTAATACTTTATTTTATATTTTGAATATGAAAATGAATTTTGTTTAAATTATAACATTGTATATATGTAAAACGACAAACATGATAGTATTATAAAAAGTATTGTAAATAGTCTTTGCTACATGAAAAAAGTTAACATGAAAATAATAAATAAAAACTAAAACATTGATTCATAAAAAATGATACATGAAAAATAACAAAGATAATAAACAAATCAAAATTATTATACTAATTTGTAATAAAGAAATGAAATTTACATATTGAATTTACAAGATTATTTGCCTCCCTTTTTATCTCTGTCTTTAATTTTTCTTTTTCTTTTTTGAATTATTAGTGATTATGGAGAAATTTGTGTAAAAATAACACAACAAATAATCAATAGTGGCTTTCTAATAAGTGAAATAAAACACCTAAAATCGATTTCTATTTTTTAATCTCCTCTCCGTTCCTCCTCCTCTTCTAAGAATCTTATAACACTCACTTATATCGATAAAT
>JBBPBR010000003.1:58813986-58824170 GCA_037974775.1 Cicer pinnatifidum
GCAACAATATAAATAAATTTGGCACATTTCAATTGTAACAAAATATAATTAAAAGTTGATTCTTTTCAACATATTTAATGATAATATATTAAAAAAAAATCACTTATTTAATGTCAACTTTTTAAGATTAAATATCCATTTTTCTATACAGCTAAATCAGATATGAAAAGTACTTTACACAATAAAGTTTAACTTTTATATGAAGAAGATGAATGAAAAAGGTTTTACTATCCTTCGCGTGCATAAATAGTTAACTTGTTTATATTTTGTAATGGAAAATGTATTATTTATGCCATGAAATCTGAAGAATTGTGATGAAAAATAATTGTACTCAATACAACTATAGGAATTTCCAAAGTAGTAGTACAAAAGTATTTCACTTCAAAAATTGCCAACTAATGATGTTATAAACTTTGCAGATTTCAAAGCAAAGTTTTATATAACGCACCAAAAATAGTGCAACATTTATATATTTAATTAATAACATGGCCTGCACTTTGCTTTATTTATTTATTTAAAAGACAAACGAAATTCAATTAACATTAAAGCACAAGGTGTGCTAGTAAAACAATACATGACTGATACAACAGCACATATCTTTTGCTGCATAATTTTCTGCATAAAGCCAACGCACATAAGTGCTTTATTATTTTCTGCATAAAGCCCACACACGTATCTTACACATAATTTTCTGCACTTTGCTTTATTAGAAGTTTACTTTGCTTAGAGGTGTACAATAAGAGCTTTCGTTGGGTCTTAGTATTAGATATGTAAAATTAGTTACAAATTAGTTATTCTTGTTAGATGTTAGGTATAAGTCAGTTATAAATTAGTTTCTCTAGTTATGAATTAGTTGTTCTAACTAACTATAATTAAAACTTAATTAAAATAACTAACTTGTAACTAATGGTATGCACTATGTAGTAATGCAGAGTTATGTAAGGAGAGTTGAAATCATTTTCGTTTCTCAAAAGAAATAAATGATTCCATTTGAAGAGAAAAAGACAAAAAAATAGATAGTGTATTAATTAGTTTTCATCATTTAATTAAATTTATTTTTTAAAAAATTTTATGTGTTTTCCTCTTTACAAGTGAGACACAGTACCTTGGATGATTGGTCTTATGAATGGCACACAACACAACACAACAATTTAAACACAACACAAACTCAAATTATCTTTTACAAACACAACAAGAAGAAACTATGTCTTGAAGTGGTATATCTTAACCCGGGAAGAATATATATATATATATACTACTGAGTTTATAATTACATGATAGTCACATTCACTGAAATATTTGGTTTTCATAGATTTACTACTGAGTACAGAGTGTCATTTCGAATCAATTTTAGAATTATAAATTTACAGCTAAACAAACCTCTTCAACATCCTATGTTGATCTTGTAATAGGGACGGACCATCTCCCCAAATGTGCAGTATAATTTACGCACCCGATTACGCCTCTTCCCTTAGGTCCATCGGGGAAGTCAAGGACACTAACGCTCCCTGCATCGAGATGAAACGATCCCAGCCATTCCTTGGTCAAGTTAAGGCAGTGCACCATTAGTGCTATGTGAATTGCAGGATGACTAACTGCAACTACAATTTCTCCGGACCTAGATTCATCAGATATTTCATCCAACAAAGATTTCCAGGCTTTTCCAGATTGGTCCCATAATTTTGTTATCAATTCATCTTCAACTTTATTTAACCACCCGGGCTGAAATTCCAGGAAACTCGAAATATCCTGCAATAAATGAAGAAAGATTTAGACAGAACATAATAATGATGCAGTGATGATGCACACTTAAATAATTCACCAAGCTTTTTCTATTTAGGAATATGAAGGTTTTAAAAAATGGAGATCAAAATTAGAAGAAACTAATAGTACCTAAAAGTTAGTGAAACTTTTTCCTAGTTTAAGGTCTTGTTTAGATAAACAGTTTAATTAAACACTTGTAGTAAAAGCATTTATTATATGAGTGTTTGCTTATGTAGAAGCTATTTCTATAACAAAAAAACAAACAAACTAAATCATATTGTTTTCCTAAACTATCTTGGAGAGCTTATGGAAATAAGCTGCAACCTATTTATAGACATGTTATAAATTGTTCCTATAATTTTTCCCCAACAGTCTTACAAATACTAAATAAGTCAGTCCAAGCAAACCCTATATACTTCTTCGTATATTGACATGGCCATATTCTTCCTTCTACATTTCAATACTGTTAAGTATTTTTATCTACATACTAAATCTTCAATTGGTATTTAACAAATTCTTAAGATCATTGCTTGATCAAAGATCATTCCCTTCATTAATTAGTAGTCTTCAATTTCATTTATTGAATCAAATAATTTGCAAATGACAAATCATGCTTCAATATACAAACAAATCTAAACTGTAAGTTACTTGCCATTTTGGATTGTTTAAAGATAGTTTCAATATCAAGGTTCTCGATCTGCTTCATCTCAACATACCGTGGCACAGAATCAGCACCCAAGCAATCTGCTGCTTCTTGTACCTAAAATCATACCTAACGGTTTAATTAGACTAGAACAATAATAAACGAATTAGAAAGCTGAAATTTACTAGTTCAGGCATACAATTTAACTGGTATATCAAAACAAGAGTCTATTCAGAACACAGAAGCATATGCAAATACTTGCCGGTTAATGCAACTTAAAATCAAGTGCTTAGAGTCAAGTAGTTGATCACATTCAATTAAGGTCAAACTGATTTGGAGAATCTGAGTTCAAACCCCGGCTGAAACAATCTTTGACCTTGTTTTACTTACCTCATAGCCGAACTCCGAATTACCAAAGTCTCTTTCTCCTAAGAACCTGATGGTTAAGAGACTAAGAATCTAGCATGATGGAACAAACTGAAAAGTACCAAAAGTGAGCTTACCTGGGATATGGCTGTGGCTGTCTCAATACAAGATTTGTTAGGACTGCTAATTATGGAACTCACTTTCAAATCAAGAAGTAGCTCTGCGGATTTCTGGGACTGTTATACATGCAAAAGTTCAGTCAGATTTAATAACTTCTGCCGACTTATTTCCGATAAACTGGTCAATACCTGTATAACGCCAAGCATGTTCAATGGTTGATCACCGACAAAAAGAAAACCGTCCTGTTGTAGTAAGGTAGTTAGTTTAGATATCTATCTAACATGAAGAACTGCATTTGAAATAAAACTTATAGAACCTTCATGTCATAAATCAATTATTCCAAAAGCTTAAGATACACATTGAAAGTATATAAACGGTTCTATTTAACATTTTCCAGTCCAACGCATACCATAGATCAATGATAATTTTATAAAATACAGTAACAACCACCAAATCTCTTTTCCAGGTGGTGGAGTCTGCTATATGGATCAAACAACACCATAATATCCAGTTGTCATGAATCAAATCCAATAATAGACCATTAAAATCTAAACCTGTCTTAATATTTTGGCCTAGCTTCCCTCTACTTCTACCTCTAAGGAAAAGGAAATATATAAACAAGGAAAACAGTTACAGAATCCCAACCACATAAATATTTTTGAATAAACATCCATTGCAGCAACCATCCTCTTAAATATACAGTTTCATTTCTCTGAAACATTTTGCATAATAACTTTCACAGAAATGGGAATAAATAAGAAAGTAAAATTATTTGTGAATGTTTTCTAATGACCCTTTGACAAGTTATATTTGATAAAATACATTTTACCCATTTCTTCTTACCTCTGTATTTCTCTGAGTAGATCCGTTACAAATGAGTATGATCTGCTTACTTGCTTCTCTACCTCCAGATTTCCCTCCAGCAACAGGTGAACCAGGCGTCTGCATTAATAGTTCTATTCAATTTAAGGGAAAGCTTAAACAGTTGTCCACATTGTGAAGATCTATGAAGCACGGATTTCGACATGACAAAAAATGTTGACGAGCAATTTGTTTCATTAATCATTACAAAAAAACTTCTAAAATAATATATGATAGTCCCTATTCATATTGTTTTGACATGTCTTTAACTCCCGTAGATGTGCCCAAGGAGTGTCAAAGCAAAGAACAAAAGTTTTATTGAGACACTTGTTCGAGTTGTCAAACATGTGTTGTACGCATGTCAGACACATCGACACGTCTAATCTCGGACGTGTACGTGCTTCATAGGTGCAGATAGTTAAACAATATTTGTTTTAGAAAGAGGGAATAATACAATCTAAAAGTGCAGAAATTCACATCAGCCTATAATCTGAAGCTTTCACAAGGATACCAAAGCCAATCCCCTACATCCATATTCAGCTAGTAAAGTTTGTGGCTTTTACCCTTTAAGTGTACTATGTACCTGGTTTAAGCGGTTGAGGCAAATATGGGGAGAGCCACCATCAGATCTCGGGGTAAAATCCAGCACACTTACACCACAATTGCTCTGAAGCAAAGTTCTGAAGTACTCTTCCCCTAAACCTGATTGCTTGGAATGGAAGTAAGAGTAAGCATATTATTAAAATTGACAAAATTCCAATTATCATCAAAATTTCCTTAGAGAGAGAAACAGGTACCAATTGCTGTGGAAATAAGAGCCTGATTAACAGCATTGTGAGCAACCACAAGAACAGACCTGCTATCATGATCTAGGATTTTAGTCCAGCAGCTCCTAGCGCGATCCCACAGCTCTCTCACCGGATAATGACCGTCAATGACGAAATTTGCGGCATCAACCTGCCATTGTTGATAAGAAGAACCAAATCTCGCCTTTCCCTCGTGCTTCAACAGACCCTAAAATACAACAATATTGGTCACATTAAGTCATCAATAGTCCCTATAAGATACAAAAAAAAAAAAAATAATCAATTAGGTTCATTATGGATTAATTTTATGAAGCTATAGTGAGATTGATGAATATGAAACTTACTTGAAAGGAGTACAAATCGATTTCCCTTAAATCGAACTCGGGAATAATGAGTTGTTGGCGAGGTCCCCAAATGATTTCAGCTGTTCTCTTAGATCGTGCCAAAGGACTAGAAAGAAAGAACAACAAACATTAAACATATACATGTTTCTATATAAGCTATTTCTATAATTAAAAATAAAATAAAATCGAATTATTTTCTTAAGTTCACCCAAATTGCTTAAAATGTGAACATCCGAACTACCTCGCGAAACAAACATCGAAATAGTCGTTGTTGAGCATTTGGCGTGAAGTATCCGCCTGAGACTCTCCTTTGTTAGTAAGAACGGAAAAATCAGAACTGCCTTGGATTCTCCCTTCGGCGTTCCACGTGCTCTGTCCGTGCCTAACAAGCACCACCCTCTTCGCTACTTTCAATAATTCAACATTCTGTTCTATCTTCTGAACGCTGCTCCGAGTGCATCTAACGACGACGTTTCGGGTTGTGGAATTGAAATGATAATCGAGAGGAACATGTAGAAAGGAACAACAAGGTTTTGCTACTAAAAACATAATATGGAGGCTCAGTTTTACTTCTCTTCTACTGTATTAAGTTACTGTCACTGCTTGTGAGTCGTTACTTTTTTCATATTTGTGTGAGTTTGTATGGTTACCGTTGCTTCTATATCGCTGTCAGGAGGGAGATGAAAGCTAAACAGACACGTGTTCTATCAATAAATCATTGTTCATTTTTTTATTATAAAAAATTGGGTACCCTTAAATTCTTAATAATTTCCAAAAAAATTCTACCTAAGTTACCCGAAATACCTTTACCTATTAATTGAATTTTTAACTCTAATTTCATTCATTTATTTTCATCTTCAAAACTTTAACCTTCATTGATCTTCATCTTCATCTTTATCAACATCTTCATCAATGTAAAAAAGGAACATAAAAAATTCATGATTAAGCAATATTGATACGTGAACTCAGTTCAAGTACGTTTACGTGAACTTAATTCAAATACGTTTACGTGGACTCAGTTTACGTACTACTTGAGATTATGAATGACAATATAACCCACACTCGCGGGTGTCCACTCAAATTGGCTTGATTTGGGCAGAGAGAATCGAATCCACTTTAATTGGATACGGGTGTAGATTTTTTCCGAAATTAAAAGTTAAGGACGAAGACATGTTTGGGGTGATGATATTTATCTCGCACTTACACCCGCCCCACAAGTGATATTATTATAATTTTTAAATTTTATATGCATATACATATGAAATATACTTAATATTTTTTTAAATATTATAATTTATAATCTTATCTCTATAGATAATATTTTTTTTTAATTTTATTAGTATCTAATAAAAATTATTTTATTATATTAATTATAATAAATAATTTTTAAATTTATAATTTTACATATATAAATAGGTGCAGTTGTGGGCGGGGAAACACAAACCCCATTGCGGCGCGGGGATGGGTCTAAATTTCACATATGCTATGAAACGGAGGTGGGTACAGATTTTCCCCGATTAATCGGGTGTGGGGATAGAGGAGGCAAAATCAGCCCCCATCCAACCTCGTTACCATGCCTACTTGGAATTTTTACAATTTTATAATGTACGTGAACTCAATTCAAATACGTTTATGTGAATTCAATTACGTTTACGTAAACTTAATTATGCAATCTTAAATCACATATAAACTTAATTCACGTATTACATGATATTTTTACAAGTATCAGTATGTAAATTGAGTTCACGTAAAATCTCCTGTTTTTAAAAATAAATTACAAACTCAAAACTAGAACAATAAATATATCTTCTTGGGCTACTTTAACCACAATGTTAACAGAGAACTGATGGAATGTAAGTTATGAGTGAGTGATGTAAATTTTAAAGGATTGAGTTATGATTGGTGAATTATGGTAATTATGTGATATGTGTGTTTTAAGTAATTAAGAATGGTGATAGTGATAAAAGGATAAATAGAGTTAAAGAATATTATAAATATTCAAAAGGATTTTGAGTATTTTGCTTTTAAAAAAAGTAAGGGATATAGGTAGTAAAATGAGTGGTGCGGGTAAAAAATTTGAATAATTTATAGTAATGCTTAATGTGAATTGAATTCTTTAAAAAAGGTTTTCTATGTTTGAGGCTAACCGAAAAGAAAAGAGTAGGTTGAGGAAAATACTAAAACTCGTTAACCAGATTTCTCGGCAAAAATTAGCTAATTTTTATCATGCAAATGAATGGTAAGTATCCCCAGAAATTTCTTAGCTTATATAATAATAAGTTCACTAATCTCATTAATCATTAATAATTATCCAAAAACATCACAAACATATTCTCAAATGCCAAAACTCTGTTTTAAAATCTCATCATTCACATCACTGTCAACAAATCAACTTGTAAGTTGGGCTAACATCAAGGGGGTGCAACACTGATATTATCACTCTTCCATGGCAGGATTGCTCTCTGATTGTTGTTGGGAAACCGTTGTAACTAGAGTGAGAGATGGGTCCCTTTCAAGCACAGAAGGAGCTTTGATCATATGAATGCTCTGCTCCAACTCCCTAGTTGCTTCCCTCATCTCCTTCGGATTCTTGCCGCGCATCCTATGGGAGTTTTATCAGAATGTCAGAAGAGAACAAGGGCTTTATTGGATAAACAGCTTAAATAAGTACTTATAGCATAGGTACTTATCACATAAATATTTATGTATAAGTGATTTCTATAACAAAAGATAAAATTCAGTCTAATTGTTTTAATATAAACTACAAAGTCAAATTGTTTTAATATACGCTATAAAGTCAAATTGTTTTCATATAAGCTACAGTTATCCTAGAAAGTTATTAAATAAGCTAAAAATGACATCCATAAGTTGTTTCTATAAGTTCTTCCAAACAATCTCTCAAGCATTACAGTCATTAGACAAGCTCAAATAATTGAATAAGTCAATCCAAATATGTTTGGAGCTCCAAAATGAAAACAACCTGTAATAAAGTTTTGAAATATGATTAAAAGTGGAGTCAAAGAATAACCTTTTCTCGTGGTGTCTCGCCTCCCTGGCGCCTTTGATCTTATCAATCTTTGGAATCGCCTTGAGGACATTATCAGCAAGATTCCTGTCATATCTCTCAGGCCTGTTGCGCTTTCTCTCAAACTCAAAGGTTGAATCCTACAAAAAAAAACACAAGTGTGAAGCTTCTACAAACCAAGAGAGTAGTAATCAGCACACATGAGACCAGGACGAGAAGGGAATCAAAGTTCTATTTACCTGTGTCATATCCTTTCCATGCACCCGCCTGTATGCCTTGGTCCATTTTACTTTCCGAGGGTTCCTCTTCATTTTAAAGTTCTTGTGGCACTTTGATCTACAAAATCGAAAAATCTGCAACAAGAACAGTTGTGAGACACTATAACCACTGGCCATGAGAAGTGGAGCTATGAATAAAAACAACAGACAAAGCCACTTATTACCCTTGGGTGGGATTACCTATCAGTTATATGTAAAAGTGAAATAGTATTAATCAATAACTAGATAGGTGACCCGAGCAATCAATTCAAGTCCACGAATTAATAACATTACTAACATTACTAACAATTACTAACATTACTAACACTCAGTGTTGCCAATTGCAAGGTCACGAAAAGTGGTAGTTTGTTCAAATTCCACTACACAGTAGTGCTATAGTACAGCTATTTGGCAACATTGGTACTAAATAACATATTGTGAAGCAATTATGATTTGTGGAAACTCCACTACACTTATAACACTACAGTGTCTTACATAAGAAAACTACTAACACTTTTCATTCATTAAAAAGCCTATTAAGATATAAAAAATCTGGAGCAAGGGTACTACAATCTCAAATTACAATGCACATGACTAACTATAATTTCATAATAAGTGTTGTCAATTGAACTTCACAGAAAATAGTGGCTTGTTCAAATTTTGCATTGCTATAGCTCTGTTATAACCCCTATTCGACAACAATTTGTACCAAGTAACCGATCGGGCTATATAGTCTATTTCACAATTTCGTTCAAAACTATGACAGAAGACAACACTAATAGAGTATCGTATTCGGATACCTCAATCAAAATGAACATATTCAACAACAGCTATAAGGTCTATAATTAATAGTTATAGACGCAAATGAAACAACATACAGATAAGAAACAGATTGTACTTAATATTTTACCTTAGCATCATTACGAACAAACTGGATTCCATGTCCAGGGTATACAGTAGAAGAACAAAACCAACACTTTTCCAATCTCATTGTGCCTTCAAATTGGAGCGAATAGAAAATTAATGATAGTTTTATGAGCGTTAACTAATGAGAAATTAAATAGATTGATAAAAAGGATGAAGAAAGGAAGATGAAGCTTACCTGAGGAGTATAACAGAGAAGAGAAGATAAACCCTAATGTCGAGGGCGGTGTGGCCGCCTGTTAGGGTTACGTGAACAAAGGGATATTGTGCTTCGCCTCAATATAAATATAATTCCAAATAACTTTTAATATTTGGGTCTTTTTATTAATTTTTTAAAATTACACGGTTGATTTTTTATTTTTTTTAATGATATTCACACAGGATTTTTTTACCAACATATCCCCTTTTTTTTTGAAAACGTTAACCAAATTGTCCCCTTTTCAAAAGTTGTTACCAAAATACCCTACTTTTTAGAGTTAGTGAGAAAACTCTCTCTGGGGAGCGACCACTCAAATAGGCAAATTTTTCTACCCTAGTAGGAGGTCGCATCCCCGGCCAGCGACCTCCCAAAGAGTTTTTAAAATTCGTTTTTTCAATTTTTGTATATAATTTAAGTATTTTTAAAATAATAATAATAATAATAATAATAATAATAATTATAATTATAAGAATAATAATAATAATGATTAATAATAATAATATATTATGATTATTATTATTATTATTATTAATTATTATAATATTAATAATAATACATTAAAATAATTAATAGTATTGTTGTTAATTATTATTATTATTAATGTATTATTATTATTAGTTAAAAATAATTATAATTAAATTAAAAATTATTATAATAATTCAATAATAATAATAATCATTATTATTCTTATTATTATTAATTATTACTAGTAATTATTATTATAATTATTAATTATTGTTATTATTAATTGTTATTATTATTATTATTAATAAGAAAATACATTAATAATAATAATTATATTAATAAGACAAATTACATTAATAACATAAAACAAAATACATTAAATTAAAATAGGAAATACATTAAATTAAAAT
>JBBPBR010000003.1:58824180-58844175 GCA_037974775.1 Cicer pinnatifidum
ATTACATTAATAACATAAAACAAAATACATTAAATTAAAATAGGAAATACATTAAATTAATTTAATTTATTTCCTATTTTGTTTTATCTTATTTTAATTTAATGTATTTCCTATTTTAATTTAATGTATTTTGTTTTATGTTATTAATGTAATTTGTCTTATTAATATAATTATTATTATTAATGTATTTTCTTATTAATAATAATAATAATAACAATTAATAATAACAATAATTAATAATTATAATAATAATTAATAGTAATAGTTAATAATAATAAGAATAATAATGATTATTATTATTATTGAATTATTATAATAATTTTTAATTTAATTATAATTATTTTTAACTAATAATAATAATACATTAATAATAATAATAATAGTAATCATAATAATTAATAATAATAATAATAATTAACAATAATACTATTAATTATTTTAATGTATTATTATTAATATTATAATAATTAATAATAATAATCATAATCATAATATATTATTATTATTAATCATTATTATTATTATTATTCTTATAATTATAATTATTATTATTATTATTATTTTAAAAATACTTAAATTATATACAAAATTTGAAAAAACGAATTTTAAAAACCCTTTGGGAGGTCGCTGGCCGGAGATGCGACCTCCTACTAGGGGAGAAAAATTTGCCTATTTGAGTGGTCGCTCCCCCAGGGAGAGTTTTCCCACTAACCCTAAAAAGTAGGGCATTTTGATAACAACTTTTGAAAAAGGGGCAATTTGGTTAACGTTTTCAAAAAAGGGGATATGTTGGTAAAAAATCCATTCACACACCTATTTTTCTCTACACCTTCCACAACTTGATATTTGACTATGAAAAAAAATTAGAAACACATTAATTCAATTGAATATATGGTTTCAATTTATGATTAAATTATATCTAATTTATTTATATAATTAATCACTAATTTAATCACGATCTAAATTAATATCATAAATAATTAGGTAGTTTATTAGATGGCACATATATAAGAATAAATAATTTTTTATTTTCTTACTTTGTGTGTGGTTGATTTGCAGTCGTTAAATAAGATATTGTATAACTAAAATTTTACAATTCTTTTATAAAATTTTATTTAAGTTTGAGCAACAGCTTTTTGAAAAATAACGGGCAAGCCTTTATAGAACATGACAAAAAGACTACACACCTTTAGGAAAATAAATATTTTTCAACCCTGCCAACAAAAATACTAGTTTTAAAATATATATTCATGGTAGTTTTAAAATTTGTCTTTGTTATGTGTAAAATATTTAACTTTAGTTACTCTGATATGAGTTATATAATGATTAAATTAAATATTAAACACATATTATAGGGATCAATTCTAATCTGAATGATTTTGTAGGAATCAAAACAAAAACAAAAAGGACCAAAACATTATCCTTATTATCTTTTGCAATAAAAACTTCAGCTCATGAAACATGAATTTTAAAGAAAGTTTTAAAGGTCTATACCATTATTTCTAACCGTGGCGATATTGGAGACTCTTTGTCGTTTAAATTGTAAAGTTGAACTAACATATTAACATTTTTTAGTAATTATAAGGAGATTTAGTGGTTTGGATGAATTAGAGTAACAAGAAGAGTCAACTTGATTTTTAAAAAAAACACGCTAACAAAATTAACAACTATAATTAATATTAAATATTTCATATAAACACATCAATGAAGGAAAATTGTGATCGTAATACATAAAGCAAATAAAATTAGATCTATTTTACGTCTAAAAAACACATTGATGAAGGAAAATTGTGTCCATACATCGTTTAAATATTTTTGGTTGCCTATTGAAAGAAATCTGGGACGTTTATCCTTTTGGAAACTATTGAATGATAAGATTTGTGCTAAGTTGTCTAGATGTAAGTGTTGTATACTATCGACGGGTGGCCTTCTAATTCTTCTTAAAGTCGTTTTGTCTGCCTTATCGGTTTACTTTAGTTCCTTCTTCAAGGCTTCAACAAATATGATCTCTCAAAATGAGTCGATCTTTAAATCCTTTCTGTGGGGGCGGGGAGTGAGTTGGCTTATAAGGTAGATTGAGTTAGTTGGGACTTAGTGTGTCAGCCTCATGAGGTGTGTAGGTTGGGTGTGAGGAATGTCCATATATTTAATCACACCTTATTGGAGAAGTGGTATTGGAGGATGAAGGTGGATAAAGAAGGTTTGTGATTTAAGGTTCTTTCTCATAAATATGGGTTGAGGTTGTCTGGTAGCGGGAGGAGTAGATGAATGGAGTCGGTTTGGTGGAGATACATTCAACTGGTTTGGGAAGGGGTAGGAGGGAGTCATGAGAGTTGGTTTATTAATAATCTTATTAGGATGGTGGGAGACGGACATGATACTTCATTTTTGGAAAGATATATGGGTTTGTGGCAAAGCTTTAAGTGTTAAATTTGGTCGTTTGTTTAATTTGGCCACAAACAAGAATGTGATTATGGTCAATATGTTCAGTAGTATAGTTGGTGGTGGGAGTTGAGCGTGGAGGAAAAGTTAGTTTCAATGGGAAGATAATCTTTTGTTGGAGTGTATTTTTGTGTTACATAACTTTTCATTGCAAGATCAAAAGTTAGATGAGTGGGTATGAAGACATATTGGAGGCGCCAAGTAATCTATGAAATACGCTTATTACTTATTGTTTAAGATGCTTATTCATTTGTTTTTTGATTGTATTTCTTTTGATGGATTGTGGTTGGGCATAAGTGATGTGTTTCCCTCTTCACCCACACTACATGCACAATTTTTGTGTGGATTGACTTGCATGGTCAAAGGGATAAAGGATAAACTTGGTGTTATTTGGCTAGTGTGTATTTAGAGTATATGGAAAACTCATAATAATATGATTTTTGAGCGTAAACCTTTTCTTGCTACTCATTTGATTGATTAATTAGTTTCCTCTTTGGTTGTGGTGGCGGCTACAAAACAAAAATCATAAATTTTAGTATAGTTTTTTTCAACAGAGCTCATATTCGCACACTTGACACCATAACACTCTAATAAAATAAAGTTGTCAAATAAAGTAATAATGAAATCTTTATTTGACAACTCTATATTATTATTATATTCGTTAAGTAATTGTACTTCATAACGGACAAAATAAAAATATATAATAATATATAGTTGTCTAAGAATTAAATATGTAATTATTACTTTATTTGACAACTCTATTTTAATATATTTAAGTATTATCTTCGTTACGTAGTTGTACTTCAAAACAAAGATAATAATAACATATAAAGTTTGTGATGTCGCTTCAAAAACTAGCTCACTAGCTCTGCATCGTGGCAATTAGCAACTTTCTCTTCTGTCACTTCTCGAATGGAAGCTTAGAAGTCGAAGAAAAATGAAAGTTTTGTGTTTATGTTTTTGTTTTCAAACCCACCAACACACACTTTTGCAACAGAACAAAGAAAGAAGAAGATAGGAATCTCGCTGGAACTGATTTGCTTTCTCCCCCTTTCTATTGGTTCCATATATATATATATATAACATATTAAAATAATAATAATAATAATAAATATCTAAACAAATATCTAGATATTTATAAATATCTAGATATTTTTATAAAAAAATCATCATTACGCATGTCACCTCACATCACATCACAAATTACTTTTTCAGAAAAAATTCTACTCTCGCTGCAATTCTATCGGCAGATGAATTTTTCTGAAAAATGCTACATCTCAAAAAAAGAATTTCTTCGACAAAAGATTCACCATAATTAAATAAAATTATTCATCAACGAATAATTTTAATCGGGTCTCTAAAAAGATATTTTTGGCGTTTAACTCACAAAATACCATAAAATTGGCTAGAAAGCCTCAGAAATTCAGCACAAAATTCCCCAAAATACATAAATTAGAATTTAAAATTAAGGGTCTTACATTACTACCCTCCAAAAAGAAGTTTCGTCCTCGAAACTTAAAGTATGAGTAACAATCCACACTAGGTTTGTACTCAAATTCAACTTACAAGTCACAACTTGTTTTGCCCGGCCCACTGGAAGAAAGTGTTGCTTACCCCTTTTCATAGGGTGCTTAATAACTCTAAACATTACCATAGCTGGTAAGACTCGTTCGTTCCATTCAACATGATTTTGTTACTATCAACAAGAGATTAAGGATGATCAGTTCCTCAATTTGTCAATAAGTAGCCGACAACCATGATGGTGGCTTAAACTATCTTAACCGAACTGTAATAACGCTCTTTGCGACTTGCACTTAAGGTTATTCTAATGCACAAGCGGTCAAACAATCTTCTCAAGCTCCATTGAGTTTTTCCTTATTTTTCTATAACTTTGATCCTATCGCCCATAGCTATGTCACATAGCCTCATGTACATCCACTTGGTACGAATCATCCAATTATTACCGCCGAGAACTCATAAATATCTCCATGGTCCACAAATCCTCGATTTCTCTTTAGTCGCACAATTACGCCAAACCACTGTGTTCTTATCCGTATGTTGTTCTAATTATAACTCTAATAATTTCATCCCCACATTTGCTTGGTGATCTAAGCTTCCTCAAATTTTTTCGACAACATTCCAAAACTATACCACCTAAACATAACAACTTCCTTCAGGTTTAGTGCTTCATTTCAAGAATCACGTCTCCAACAAAATCCAACTTGAATTTCATTCATGATTAAGACCTACATTTGTCTCATGCCTTAACACCTCAGATTCACACTTCACTAATCCATCTCCTACATACTTCCCAATTCTGGACAAACTCGAAAATAATTTTCTTACATCTACTACCAACATTCATTCTGATACTTCTCAATTCCGTCATGTCCTTTGTTTGCAGCTTGATGATTATCTTTTCATCATGACGGGTAAAACATATTGTATTCACTCCATTACTTTTCCATTTATACAAACCTTAAATTTCTACCTTGAACCTTGATACATCTTCATTATAGTGATTTCAATAAATCAAGCCTTACTAGTTCCAACCAAACTTTTCCATTTCGTGCTCAATTCTTCCCTATCAACCAAACATTAATCTATGTTGATTGGCGAACACAATAACTGTAAGACCCGTAATTTTAAATTATACTTTATGTATTTTAGTGGATTTTAGTATTGAACTCAGGGGCTTTTTAGCCAAGTTATTAATATTTTGGAGTTTATATGATCAAAAAGATATTGTGATGCCCGATTAGAATTACTCGTCGATAAATAAATTAAATTAACTACGGCGAATCTTTTACGAAGAATTAATGCGTTATGGGTGAAATGGTAATTTAACAAATATCTAGATATTTTGAAGATATTTGTTAAAAGTAAATAATATATATTGGTTTGGGGAGAAAAGAAAAGGATATAAAAAGGAAAGAGGGAAAAGGAAAGAAAGGAAAAACAAGGGAAAGAAAGACAAAGGAGAGAAAATAACATTTTCCATCTTCTTCCTCTGCCTCACGCGAGCTAGCTTCCTCCCTCCTCCATTTTCATTCATTTTCGTTTCCTTTGCTCCCTTTTCTTCAAGAATTGAAACCCAAGGATTAGTGGGTAAGAGAGCAAGGTTTTCTCAGCTTCATACTTCCTCGTTGTTTCGAAAATGAAGAAAAACGGTATTAGGGATTCGAACACAAACCTCCCCGTTTCATCTAGATCTAAGCTTCATTTCGCGAAGAGATAGAAGGAAAAGTTGCTCACTACCACGCTATGGTGCTAGGGGACCAACTTTGGAAGCGGCGTTGCGAGCGGAGATTTTACCGGATTTGCTCGCGGTACTGTAATCGCACGTTACAGCTAACGTGAAGGTAAGGGCTCCTTCCAAACTTTTAGTTTGCATTTAGGGACTTATCTGTGGTTGTGTGGAAAAGAATTTTGTTAGGGTTGGAGTATTGATTTGGGGAAAATGAATCTAAGTGTTAAGAATGGGGAATCTCTTAATGCCTTGGTTACTTAATGTTTGTTTTGGAAAATCATGTAAGTTAAATGAGAATTAAGAATGGGGAATCTCTTAATGTCTCGTTTACTTAATGTTTGTTTTGAAAATCGTTTAAGTTAAATGAGAATTAAGAATGGGGAATCTCTTAATGTCTTGTTTACTTATGTGTGTTTTGGTAAATCGTGCTGACCCGTGATAGGTGGCACCTCGGTAAACAGTACTGACCCGTGATAGGTGGTACGTTTACGATTTACGTTTGGTAAGTTGTGCTGATCCGTGATAGATGGCACCTCGGTAAACAGTACTGACCCGTGATAGGTGGTATGTTTACGACTTACGTTTTTGGTAAATTGTGTTTGTCCGTGAGAGACTGCACAGGTGTTTGTCCGTGAGAGACTACACCCTGGTGAATTGTGTTTGTCCGTGAGAGACTACACCCTGGTGAATTGTGTTTGTCCGTGAGAGACTGCACAGGTGTTTGTCCGTGAGAGACTACACCTTTGTAAATTGTGAATTGTTGGTTCGTTTTGTCTGTGTAGTAATTGTATTATAAGTGTTAAGTGTTATGTTTTGGAATTTGGTGATAACATGTTGATTGAAATACCATTTCGAAACTCATGATGTTGTAGTAATTGTATTATAAGTGTTAAGTGTTATGTTTTGCAATTTGGTGATGACATGTTGATTGCAATACTATTTCGAAGCTCAAGTTGTTGTGGTTATTGTGTTATAATTGCCAAGTGTGGATGTTTGGGAATTGTGTGATCGCGTGTTTGACTGCAAAACCATTTCGAAACTTAAGATGTTGTGGTAATTGTGTTATAATCGCTAAGTGTTCTGTTTTGGAGTTGGGTGTAAGTGTGATTGATTGCAAAACTGTTTCGAAACTCAAGATGTCGTGGTGATTGCGCTATAATTTCTAAGTTTGATTGTTTGGATTTGTGGGTAGGTGTTGATTGATTTCGAAATCCTTTGAAAAGCTGAAAAATGCTGAATTTTGCTGTTTTTCTGTTGTTGTCTGATGTGTATTCGAATACAGCAAGCTGTATTCGAATAGAGACATGCTGTTTTGCCACTGACTTACTGGGTAGTCGAATACAGACTGTTGTAGTCGAATACAGACATGTTGTTTTGCCACTGACTTACTGTGTAGTCGAATACAAACTGTTGTAGTCGAATACAGACATGCTGTTTTGCTGCTGAATGCTGAAATAGCCTTGTATTCGAATACAGCAGTGTTGTTTTGTTAAAAACTTCATTTTTCAACTTTGTTTATGCATGTTTGGCATATAGAAACCCTTTTAAGGTGTATGCTAAGTTGAAATGTTATTTTGTGCATTTAAAAACTTAAATGTTATGTGTTAATTGTTAATTTCGGTTGGTGACCCTTTACAACTATTGTGGAAATCTGGGCTTTGCCCTCAGATGATAGCCAGGACTATCCTACCGGTTCATACCCTGTGGATGGGAATGTAGATGGGAATGCTTGACTGGAGCTACGTTAGGAGGATCTCACGGGGCGCGTGGAGATCACACAGGGTGTTTAGTGGTTTTGTAAAATGATAAGGCTAGGTTGACACAGAGGGAACATATGACTTTCTTTTGGGTTGTTTTTATTTGTAAACTGGAAGACTGTACCACTTTTGATATGTAAACATTTTGAATTCATATTTTGTGAACTTTTTCCGCTGCTTGTAAATTATAATGACTTAATTATTTATCCAAAGGTGTCACTTTATGTATTTCTCTGGTTTATTTTAATTTCTTTTAAAAAAAAAAATACACCCTCGCTTTGAAAAACGGGGTGTTACATTGTGGTATAAGAGCTTTGGTTTGGTTTTTTTTGGGGGATGTGGAACCTCTAGTTCTGGATTGTAGGTTAGGAGTTTTTGTCTGATCATGTGTCGGTTTAGGTGGTTTGAGTTGTCAAGTTCATAATAATTATTATGTGCTGTTGTGGACGGAAGTTATTCTTGGAATTATTGATGTAATGTTAAGACTCTACTTGATGATGGTTTTATAGGAAAACCATGCTGCCAAGGAGGAATGACGTTCCGAGAGCCAATGCCAATAGGGATGATCGAATGGCGGAGGCTATGAATAACATGGCTGCTTCTGTTGCTGCACAGACTGCTGCCAAGACTCAACGTGATCTCGAAAAGAGGGGAAGAGAGATCCGTGCTGCAGAGTCAAGAGGATTAAAAGACTTTCGTCGTTACAATCCTCCCAAGTTTGAGGGGGCTGAGAATTCAGAGAAAGCGGATCAATGGATCCAAGAAGTGGAGAAGATCTTCGAAATGATTAACTGTCAGGCGGGAGTGAGGGTCAACTATGCCACTTATATGCTACTAGGAGATGCTGAGTACTGGTGGAGGAGTACAAGGTTGTTGATGAGATTAGCTCACGAGGAGGTGAACTGGGAATCTTTCAAAGGGAAGTTTTTAGACAAATACTTCCCGATGAGTACCATGACTAGACTGGGTGATGATTTCCTGAAACTACATCAGGGCAACATGACCGTGGGCGAATATGCTGCTAAGTTTGAATCACTATCAAGGCATTTCAGATTTTTCCGTGAAGAGATTGACGAGCCATTCTTGTGTCATCGTTTCCAAGACGGACTAAAGTATGAGATTCAAGACTTTGTCTTACCCTTGGGAATTCAACGTTTCCAAGTTCTTGTGGAAAAATGTAGAGAAGTTGAGGATATGAAGAATAAAAGAGCTAGCCGAGGAGGCAATTTTAACTCAGGAGGACCTAGTCGGGTGAAGTATCAGAACAAGGGAAAACAAGTTGTTAAACCTTATAATCGACCACATGATAACAACGGGGGACAGAATAACCCAGGGAACCAAGACTTTGGGAGACAAGTGGGACAAGGTATACGATGTTTCCGATGTGGAGAAGAGGGACATTATGCTTATGCTTGTACCTTTAACAGTCCTAATTGCTACAATTGCCATAAACCAGGGCACTTTGCAAAGAATTGCAAGGCTCCGAAGGTGGAACCAATGGTGAATGTAGCTAGGATTACTCTTTCTACTGCTAGAGGACATGTTTATTGCATCGGCGCTGAAGTTGGAAATTTATCTAGCAATCTGATTCGATATGACTGTGCGATTACAGGTAACCCCCCTAACTACACTTTCTGATTTGGGGACAACCCATTCCTTCATTACTACGGATTGTGTGAATCGTTGGAAGTTATCTGCGTCGTCACTACCCTTTTGATTTGGTTGTTTTTATGCCTGCTAAGACTTTGACTGAAAATATTGCATGTTTACATTGCCAAGTAATTGTCCATAATAGAGATTTCTCGATTAATTTGATTTGTTTACCTCTACAATAACCCAAGATCATTCTTGGTATGGATTGGAAGTCCTATCATTAGGTAATGATACATTGTACTCAATGTATCGGTGTCATACTTAGTGATTAGGTTTGGTACTAGATGGATGTTCCGTGCAAGGTGGAACATCAGCGACCTGCTTGGGTGTTGCAACCTTTAGATATATCTGAGTGGAAGTGGGACAACACTTCCATGGATTTTATAACTGGATTGCCAAAGACAAGGAGAAAAAAATGATTCTATATGGGTGATAGTGGATTGACTGACTAAATCCGCACACTTTCGCCAGTAAAGACCACCTATAAGGTAGATCAGCTAACAGAGGTCTACATTGCAGAAATTGTGAGGTTACACGGAGTACCATCAAGTATTGTATCAGACCGTGATCCGAAGTTCACATCACATTTTTGGGGAGCATTGCACGAAGCATTGGGAACGAAACTACGGTTGAGTTCAGCTTACCATCCCCAGACGGACGGACAGACTGAAAGGATGAATCAGTCCCTTGAAGATCTGTTGAGAGCATGTGTGTTAGATGATAGAGGAAGTTGGGATGATGTACTTCCGTTGATTGAGTTCACCTACAACAATAGTTTCCACGAGAGTATTGGAATGACGCCATATGAGGCTTTATATGGGCGCAAGTGTCAAACGCCTTTGTGTTGGTATAAGGACGGTGAAAATATGATTGTCGGACCAGAGATGGTGCAATAGACTACAGCTAAGGTAAGGAAGATCAAGGAGAAAATGAAGACTTCACAGGATCGTCAGAAGAGTTATGCGGACAAGCGTCGCTGACTTTTGGAATTCGAACAGGGTGACCATGTACTTCTGAGAGTCACACCTACTACTGGAGTTGGTAGAGCCTTGAAATCAAAGAAGTTGACTCCGAAATTCATTGGACCATATCAAATTTCTGCACGAATTGGGCCTGTTGCCTATCAGATTGCATTACCTCCGATACTGTCCAATATTCATGATATGTTTCATGTGTCACAGTTGAGGAAATATCTTGCAGATCCATCTCATGTGATCGAACCAGACACAATCTAGCTAAAGGATAACCTGTCATTCGAAGTACCGCCTGTGAGAATTGATGACAGGAAGATTAAGCGATTGAGGACCAAGGATGTCTCGTTGGTCAAGGTGGTTTGGAACCCAATTATTGGAGACGCGACTTGGGAATTGGAGAGCAAGATGAGAGAACAACACCCAGAGTTATTTATCGACGCATAGTTTCGAGGACGAAACTAATTTTAGGGGGGTAGTAATGTAAGACCCGTAATTTTAAATTATACTTTATGTATTTTAGTGGATTTTGGTATTGAACTCAGGGGCTTTTTAGTCAAGTTATTAATATTTTGGAGTTTATATGATCAAAAGATATTGTGATGCCCGATTAGAATTACTCGTCGATAAATAAATTAAATTAACTACGGCGAATCTTTTACGAAGAATTAATGCGTTATGGGTGAAATGGTAATTTAACAAATATCTAGATATTTTGAAGATATTTGTTAAAAGTAAATAATATATATTGGTTTGGGGAGAAAAGAAAAGGATATAAAAAGGAAAGAGGGAAAAGGAAAGAAAGGAAAAACAAGGGAAAGAAAGACAAAGGAGAGAAAATAGCATTTTCCATCTTCTTCCTCTGCCTCACGCGAGCTAGCTTCCTCCCTCCTCCAATTTCATTCATTTTCGTTTCCTTTGCTCCCTTTTCTTCAAGAATTGAAACCCAAGGATTAGTGGGTAAGAGAGCAAGGTTTTCTCAGCTTCATACTTCCTCGTTGTTTCGAAAACGAAGAAAAACAGTATTAGGGATTCAAACACAAACCTCCCCGTTTCATCTAGATCTAAGCTTCATTTCGCGAAGAGATAGAAGGGAAAGTTGCTCACTACCATGCTACGGTGCTAGGGGACCAACTTTGGAAGCGGCGTTGCGAGCGGAGATTTTACCGGATTTGCTCGCGGTACTGTAATCGCACGTTACAGCTAACGTGAAGGTAAGGGCTCCTTCCAAACTTTTAGTTTGCATTTAGGGACTTATCTGTGGTTGTGTGGAAAAGAATTTTGTTAGGGTTGGAGTATTGATTTGGGGAAAATGAATCTAAGGCTTTATGGGTAAAATCTTAGAGTTAGGTTTTGGTTATATTGATGAATTTTTCGTGGAAAATGAATTTAAACTCATTTATGTATGATTTTGAGTAAATGAAACTTGTTGTGTTTGAGTGGTGGGTTATGTTGATTTGTGTTCGTCGTATGTGACGTGTTCTTAATTAATACTGATGAAATTTGATATGTGTATGATTGGATTTTGTGGAAAAATGAATCGATGTGTTTTGGTGTGAATCGGGGATTGAATTTGATAATATGTTTGAGTTTGTTTTGTGTGGAATTTGAAAAACATTAAGTTAAACGAGTATTAAGAATGGGGAATCTCTTAATGTCTTGTTTACTTAATGGGTGTTTGTGAAAATCGTTTAAGTTAAATGAGTATTAAGAATGGGGAATCTCTTAATGTCTTGTTTACTCAATGTTTGTTTTTAAAAATCGTTTCAGTAAATGAGTATTAAGAATGGGGAATCTCTTAATGTCTTGTTTACTGAATGTTTTGTTGTGGAAATCGTTTAAGTCAAAAGTATATTGAGAATGGGGAATCTCTTAATATGTCTGTTTGCTTAATGTTTTACTTTGAAAATCGTTTTAAGTTAAATGAGAATTAAGAATGGGGAATCTCTTAATGTCTCGTTTACTTAATATTTGTCTTGAAAATCGTTTAAGTTAAATAAGTGTTAAGAATGGGGAATCTCTTAATGACTTATTTACTTAATGTTGTTTTGAAAATCGTTTAAGTTAACTGAGCGTTAAGAATGGGGAACCTCTTAATGCCTTGGTTACTTAATGTTTGTTTTGGAAAATCGTTTAAGTTAAATAAGAATTAAGAATGGGGAATCTCTTAATGTCTCGTTTACTTAATGTTTGTTTTGAAAATCGTTTAAGTTAAATGAGAATTAAGAATGGGGAATCTCTTAATGTCTTGTTTACTTATGTGTGTTTTGGTAAATCGTGCTGACCCGTGATAGGTGGCACCTCGGTAAACAGTACTGACCCGTGATAGGTGGTACGTTTACGATTTACGTTTGGTAAGTTGTGCTGACCTGTGATAGGTGGCACCTCGGTAAACAGTACTAACCCGTGATAGGTGGTATGTTTACGACTTACGTTTTTGGTAAATTGTGCTGACCCGTGATAGGTGGCACCTCGGTAAACAGTACTGACCCGTGATAGGTGGTACGTTTACGATTTACGTTTGGTAAGTTGTGCTGATCCGTGATAGATGGCACCTCGGTAAACAGTACTGACCCGTGATAGGTGGTATGTTTACGACTTACGTTTTTGGTAAATTGTGTTTGTCCGTGAGAGACTGCACAGGTGTTTGTCCGTGAGAGACTACACCCTGGTGAATTGTGTTTGTCCGTGAGAGACTGCACATGTGTTTGTCCGTGAGAGACTACACCCTGGTGAATTGTGTTTGTCCGTGAGAGACTGCACAGGTGTTTGTCCGTGAGAGACTACACCTTTGTAAATTGTGAATTGTTGGTTCGTTTTGTCTGTGTAGTAATTGTATTATAAGTGTTAAGTGTTATGTTTTGGAATTTGGTGATAACATGTTGATTGAAATACCATTTCGAAACTCATGATGTTGTAGTAATTGTATTATAAGTGTTAAGTGTTATGTTTTGCAATTTGGTGATGACATGTTGATTGCCATACTATTTCGAAGCTCAAGTTGTTGTGGTTATTGTGTTATAATTGCCAAGTGTGGATGTTTGGGAATTGTGTGATCGCGTGTTTGACTGCAAAACCATTTCGAAACTTAAGATGTTGTGGTAATTGTGTTATAATCGCTAAGTGTTCTGTTTTGGAGTTGGGTGTAAGTGTGATTGATTGCAAAACTGTTTCGAAACTCAAGATGTCGTGGTGATTGCGCTATAATTTCTAAGTTTGATTGTTTGGATTTGTGGGTAGGTGTTGATTGATTTCGAAATCCTTTGAAAAGCTGAAAAATGCTGAATTTTGCTGTTTTTCTGTTGTTGTCTGATGTGTATTCGAATACAGCAAGCTGTATTCGAATAGAGACATGCTGTTTTGCCACTGACTTACTGGGTAGTCGAATACTGACTGTTGTAGTCGAATACAGACATGCTGTTTTGCCACTGACTTACTGTGTAGTCGAATACAGACTGTTGTAGTCGAATACAGACATGCTGTTTTGCTGCTGAATGCTGAAATAGCCTTGTATTCGAATACAAAGATGCTGTATTTGAATACAACAGTGTTGTTTTGTTAAAAACTTCATTTTTCAACTTTGTTTATGCATGTTTGGCATATAGAAACCCTTTTAAGGTGTACGCTAAGTTGAAATGTTATTTTGTGCATTTAAAAACTTAAATGTTATGTGTTAATTGTTAATTTCGGTTGGTGACCCTTTACAACTATTGTGGAAATCTGGGCTTTGCCCTCAGATGATAGCCAGGACTATCCTACCGGTTCATACCCTGTGGATGGGAATGTAGATGGGAATGCTTGACTGGAGCTACGTTAGGAGGATCTCACGGGGCACGTGGAGATCGCACAGGGTGTTTAGTGGTTTTGTAAAATGATCAGGCTAGGTTGACACAGAGGGAACGAATGTCTTTCTTTTGGGTTGTTTTTATTTGTAAACTGGAAGACTGTACCACTTTTGATATGTAAACATTTTGAATTCATATTTTGTGAACTTTTTCCGCTGCTTGTAAATTATAATGACTTAATTATTTATCCAAAGGTGTCACTTTATGTATTTCTCTGGTTTATTTTAATTTCTTTTAAAAAAAAAAAAATACACCCTCGCTTTGAAAAACGGGGTGTTACATTAACAACCCCTATGACATGCACTCAAGTAATGCCTTTATATCATTGGTATACATTTATAATAATAATGTCTGAATTATAGGTGAGATAATTCCTTTCCTGAATCTTTAATTGTCATAAGCCACATCTCTATATGCTGCTCCAACAAATTTCTTGGCACATTTTCTAATATTTGGTTCACTCACTGGATTCTTATTCCTTCTCAACCTTCACCGAGATACAAACTGAAAGAATCCTAACAATTGAACGTCCTAAAGAATTATTTCTCAAACGTTCCTCATAAGCATTTCCTAGGAAATAATTATCTATAACTTCATCCTCATAAATGTTGCAGTAAAATATCTCAAAGACCCACATACGTTTCATTGTTCATCTAGTCACTAAAACACTCATTTTAAATCTCCACGCTTGATTTCCCAAGACCAACAACTAAATCATAAATCATTCGTTACATCTCTTCTTTTTCATTTTCTATCATTAAATAAAATTCTAAAATCTGATCCTCGAAATCTCCAAATCCTCATCACACTGTCTAATTTCATCCATTTCATCTTAAGATACAATACGAGGTCGTATTCATCATTGACTCTAATTGTATTAGTAATCTCACTAATAAAAACTCTTCAAATCATAACACGACCTTTTTAGTAAATCTTCAAACACTTTCATCCATAACATGAATTATTTATCACTTGCCTACCTCAATTATACTAGTTTTAGGCATTACTTGGTCCTTCATCCAACGTTGTGGATTTTAAATCTTTGACTTAAAGATCAATCATCTTAGGGTCTCAAATAATTCCTCTGACCTATCAAAATGTTAACATTCTTCTAGTAATTACCATCCTTTAATAGACCCTCAAAGCTTACATCGTTACAATCTCTAAGTATTCTCGTACTATGTACTTTCAATTCCATTTAATAGCAACATGCGGTTCAATACATCAAGTCTTAACTCCTTATGTTTTTCTGAACATCAATCAAAATTCACACTTACGTGTCTATAGTTTTATCCAATATCACTATCCATACTTACCATCTCCTAATCCACATAGAGATTTGTCACTTATCAAAGAAATATATATTCTCACTCCTATAATCGTCATGAGATTCATACTTAATAATTTGAGTCGCGAATCTAGTTTAACTCGAATGCTCGACTTTACCCCTCAAGGCATCGACTATTCCTCAAAGTATACTTTATCTAACTAAGGTAGTATTTACCCCTACCGTGCAGAACCCCTTAACTTTAATACAAGTCTCTTTCGAACGCTATTCTAAATGGAATCCCTATCTTCTCAATAATTCCATGGTGTTCACACCCCTTTGGCAATCAAACTTCATCCAGTCTCATCCTGAAATCTACCAAGAGAACACCTAATACTCTTCTTAAAAAGCTCTTCACTTAGATCTTTACATGAAATCGTCTATTAGTCTAACTTTAATCTATCCATACCCATCATCTTCGAGTTACCATCAACAATATCGCCTCTGTGTCCTTGGAAACACTTCATAAATCCCATGCCATCATGATTTGCCGCAACCCTGCCTGACAATTAATCATTTCGATGATCTTTTCCACTTCTTGAATCCACATATCAGCTTTTTCTGGGCTCTCCTCACCCTTGAACTTTGGAGCATTGTAACGATGAAAATCTTTCCATCCCCATGACTCAGCAGCACAAACCTCTCTTTCCCTCTTCTCCAAATCCCGCAAATTCGTTGCAACAGTCTATGCAGCAACAAAAGCCACCATGTTATTCATAGCTTCAGCCATTTGATCATCCCCATTGACGTTGACTCTTGCTCCGTCATCCCTTCTTGGAGGCATTGTTTCCTCAAAACCAACATCAAGAAGAAATCTCAACACCCCTTAGAATAATTCCAAAATTAAATTTCGGCTACATCAATACATAACAAATACACCAGACCTGACAACTCAGACCACTTAACTCGATGCATGATCAGATAATAACTCCCAACCTATAGGTTGACCTACAATCTAAATCAAAGGCTCCACAACCCCAAAGAAATCCAAACCAAAAGCTCTGATACCACAATGTAACACCCCGATTTTTAACAGCACGAGTGTATTTATTTATTTTTAAAAAAACAAATTCATAAAAACGAAGAACTAAAGAAGAAAATACTTTTGGATAAATATTTAAGTCGTAACACAACGACAAAAGTCAACAATATTTACAAACAGCGGAAATAGTTTTTGAAACAAAATCCAAAGTATTTAAATAGAAAAATACAACGGGGCTATGAGACCTATCAGACATAGCTCATACCCTTCGAGTATTCTCGGCAGACACCTGCATAAAAGCACTGCCCCAAGAATCTCTGCTTTCCCCTCATCACATCAAAATGTGGAACATGGACTCATTAAAAGAAAAAGTCATCAGACAGTTTAAGCATAGATACAATCTTCCAAAATGAAATAAATACAATCCCAAGAGAAAGACATCTAGTCCTTATACAATCACCTAATCTGATCATGCTACAAAACTACACCACCCTGGTGATCTCCACGCGCCCCGCAAGATCCTCCTGACTTAGCTTTGGTCAAGTATGACTAACTACTTTCCCATCTCTAGGGTACTAACCGGTAGGATGATCCTGGTTCTTATCTGAGGGCAAAGCCCAAATTTCCACAATAATTGTAAAGGTCACCAACCGAAATTAACAAACATCACATAACAAAATTCTTATATTTTCAAATGCTCAAAAGAACTTTTCATCTTAGCATACTCCTCGAAAGGGTTTTCATATGTCCAAAAATGCATAAACAATGTTGAAAAATGAAGTTTTAACAAACTGGACTGTCATAGCTGAATACAACAGAAAAAATGCAGATTTTCAATTCTAAAATAGCTCTGAATCAATCAACACTTCGAATATTCATTAAATAAATTATGAACACATAATTACATCAAAACTTAATCAACCCAACTTCACACCTCAAAGCAATTACGACAAATCACAATAACAATCGAATATGTATATACAATCATCATAGTATAACAAACATAACTCGCATGTCAAACACTCTAATGCAATGCGTATATGCCAAAATGCACGATTCCAAAATTCCAAACCAAAACCCTCCTCGAAGGGGTGTAAATCATAATTGTACAGTCTCTCACAGACCAGTACTAATTACCAAGGTACAATCTCTCATGGATCAACATGATTTACTAGTGTGCTGTCTCTCACAGACCAGCACGACATACAAGAGTGCAGTCGCTCACAGACCAGCACATTTTACTAGCGTGCAGTCTCTCACATACCAACACAATTTTCTAGAGTGCAATCGCTCACAGATCAACACATTCTAGAGTGCAATCTCTCACATATCAGCACGACGCGACAATCCCCGCAAGGATAAGATGAACCAACAATTCACATGGCATCATCCCGTGGCCCATCATGGTCACCATGTACTATGAAATGCATGAGCATACTCTAACTCTTTTCACCATAATCATTAAGTAAATGCAGCTATTAAAAGATTCCCCATTTTTAATACTCATTTAACACTAATGATTTTTCAAATACAACACAGAGCATACTCAAACATATTTATTCACACCAATTTCAATTTCCACAAACACACATAAATCACATTTCCAAATTCAATCCACACAAATTGAATTAAATTCATTTTCCACCAATCCACACATAAATTGAATTAAATTCTCTTTCCACCAATCCACTCAAAAATTTATAATATTAATTATGAACACATCAATTTCACCAAACATGAGTCACTATAATTTTCAAACATTAATCCCCTATATTCAATCTCTAAAATTTTTAACCATAAATCACCACAACAATATTAATATATCAGAATTCTCCCCACCGCTAACTCGGTGCCAACGGTCTCGATTCCTTTTTGAGACACAAGGAGCTAACTACATAAACATGAATATTTATAACAATTGGTTCACAATAAAACTAATCCACAACAACAAAATTAATTTAAATTCTACTAAATTACACATAATCACATTAAACTAATTTTTCACAAAATCACACCTCAAATACATCAAATTTCTTTTCCACAAAATCACAAATAATGTCCTAAATGCAAACTAAAAGTTTGGAAGGAGCCTTTACCTCCGTTGTACCTTTAACAACCGATTTCGGCACCGCGATTAATTTCGGTAAAATTTAAGTTTGTGACGTCGCTTCAAAAACTAGCTCACTAGCTCTGCATCGTGGCAATGAGCAACTTTCTCTTCTGTCACTTCTCGAATGAAAGCTTAGAAGTCGAAGAAAAATGAAAGTTTTGTGTTTATGTTTTTGTTTTCAAACACACCAACACACACTTTTGCAATAGAACAAAGAAAGAAGAAGATAGGAATCTCGCTGGAACTGATTTGCTTTCTCCCCCTTTCTATTGGTTCCATATATATATATATATAACATATTAAAATAGTAATAATAATAATAAATATCTAAACAAATATCTAGATATTTATAAATATCTAGATATTTTTATAAAAAAATCATCATTACGCATGTCACCTCACATCACATCACAAATTACTTTTTCAGAAAAATTTCTACTCTCGTTGCAATTCTATCGGCGAATGAATTTTTCTGAAAAATTCTGCATCTCAAAAAAAGAATTTCTTCGACAAAAGATTCACCGTAATTAAATAAAATTATTCATCGACGAATAATTTTAATCGGGTCTCTAAAAAGATATTTTTGGCGTTTAACTCACAAAATACCATAAAATTGGCTAGAAAGCCTCAGAAATTCAGCACAAAATTCCCCAAAATACATAAATTAGAATTTAAAATTAAGGGTCTTACATTACTACCTTCCAAAAAGAAGTTTCCTCCTCGAAACTTAAAGTATGATTAACAATCCACACTAGATTTGTACTCAAATTCAACTTACAAGTCACAACTTGTTTTGCCCGGCCCACTGGAAGAAAGTGTTGCTTACCCCTTTTCATAGAGTGCTTAATAACTCTAAACATTACCATAGCCGGTAAGACTCGTTCGTTCCATTCAACATGATTTTGTTACTATCAACAAGAGATTAAGGATGATCAGTTCCTCAATTTGTCAATAAGTAGCCGACAACCATGATGGTGGCTTAAACTATCTTAATCGAACTGTAATAACGCTCTTTGCGACTTGCACTTAAGGTTATTCTAATGCACAAGCGGTCAAACAATCTTCTCAAGCTCCATTGAGTTTTTCCTTATTTTCCTATAGAGTTGTTAAATAAAATAATTATTAAATATATTTTGACAACTCTATTTTATTATATGTAATCATAATCTTTGTTATGTAGTTGTACTTTATAACGAAGATAATACTAACATATAATAAAATAGATTTGTGAAATAAATTAATAACTAAATCTTTATCTCACAACTCTATTTTATTATATGTTATTATTATCTTCGATTTTTACTCTTTTTTTTCATAACGAAGATATATAATAATAACATATAATAAAATTGAGTTGTTAAATAAAATAATTATTAAATAATTTTTGAGAACTCTATTTTATTATATGTTATTATTATCTTCGTTATGTAGTTGTACTTTATAACGTAGATAATACTAACATATAATAAAATAGAGTTGTCAAATAAATTAATAACTAAATCTTTATCTCACAACTCTATTTTATTATATGTTATTATTATCTTTGATTTTTACTCTTTTTTTTCACAACGAAGATAATAATAACATATAATAAAATTGAGTTGTTAAATAAAATAATTATTAAATATTTTTTGACAATTCTATTTTATTATATGTTA
>JBBPBR010000003.1:58853183-58865621 GCA_037974775.1 Cicer pinnatifidum
TTATCATTTTGTTTTGGTCATAACCGCAACAGACATCTAATTTGTTATTCTCTACATATTTTTTTATTAAGGAAACACCATCATATCTCATTGTATCATTTTCAGTCATTTAATTTAAAACATATAATTAAAAAATGAAATTTGAACATAATAAGAGTATAGTATCATTTTCAATTAAATGAATGAACATAGCAACATGAAGTTTATTAATCAATCAACCATTCACAATACATTTTGAATCTTAATTAAAGAACACTGCAAAATAAACACACATAATAACTACAAGGAACATTTCAAAATCCGTAAAATTTGCTTAGCAAATCCAATGCATGGTCAAATTTTTCTAAATCTGTCGAGTTTGCTAAACAAGTTTATGCTAAATGAACCATGTTGCTCCTAGGGCTGAATTCGCTTAGCGAATTTATGCAAATTCTAAAATATTCCCTTAGTTTTTAGAATAAGTCCTCAAACACCAATCAACATCCAGAGTAACTCAATTCTATTATTGTATCAATTAATAAAAAAATTATGCAAGCATCAATTCAAATATATAAAAACTAAAAGAAAGGAAAATAATAGATTTCACAATCATTCAATAAATCACAATTTAATCTATCACGATGCATGCAAGAAATGGGCATCTAATACTTATCTTTTCAAAAACTCAAATTTTTGTGATTTAAATTCTTCTTATAATAAAATACCTCGACACTCATGCATGCAAAAATAGGATTTAAGGGAAAATGGAAACTCTCTATTCACTAAGAGTTCAATAGGTTTTTGTGAGTTTAATAATTTTATGTGAGTTCAATAGGTTTTTGGAGTGACTTGACTCCTAATCATATCTTTCCTATTCTCTATCTCTTTACAGTCTTACGCCCTTTCCGTTTTTGTCACTATTTGCTGATAATGGAAGGAGAGAAAGGGTTTGATTAAATAAATAAAGGAATTTGGATCACTAGGGACTTGTATTTGATATTGAGAGAAAGAATTGAAAGTGTGTTGTGAATAGAGGGAAATAAAAAGGGAGTAGGGATTGTTTTTTTTGGTTTGTGAGAGTGATGAAAATGAGAAAAGAGAAGTGTAGTGTGGATAGTGTGTGTATGCATGTGTGAACAGTGTAAATACACATGTGTCAAGCAAGTTTACTAAATAATTATTTAGAAAATTTTCAATTTACTTAAAAGAATATAGTTGATTATGTAACACCGCAAATTTCATAATAAACTATTTTATTAATTAAATAGAATTTTAAATAATTAATTTGATGACTAATATTATTTTAGAATATATGTTGATAAATTTCGTGGCTAATTTTCGATATATGGATGCTTTCTATGATGTGCTAGTATGATACATGTTATATTACATGAGCGATATAAATAATACATATTATATTTTATTATTTGATATATATATAAAAAAAAAATAGTATTTTAGTGTAATATATATTTTAAAGAAAAAGATTTTATGCGATTTTACGTGTATATACGTGTATCCAATTAATATAATACTTTTATATGCGCTTGACTGAAGTTAAGTATACACGTAGTTATATTTCAATTATTTATAACTATTTTCTATTTTAAGTTATTTTTTTATAAACAATTATCTTGATATAGAATTGATATTGTGTTTGATTTCGTTTATTTTTAAATACTTGTTATGGTATTGTGATTTAATATATATTTATTATGATTTTGTAATTAATATAAAATATTGATGTTATATTTATTTATTTTATAATTTTGACTATTTTCTAATATGATGGTATTATTATAATGTGAGTATTTTGATAAATAAGTATAACTGTAGAAATTATTTTGAATGTGAGAGTTTTGATTATTAGTAATATGTTTTTTTTATATTGTTTATTTTGATTACTCTAATTTATAAAATATTAGTAATGTTTGGAAAACTAAATGGTGTTTGGAGGAATATTAAAAAGGAGATTAAATAATTATTAGTTTTATTTTAACAAAATAAAAATAAAAATTGTAAAATATAAATAAAGAGACCAATGGGTTTGACTCTACGAACCCTAATTGTTAATAAAATAAAACAAACAAAAGAAGGGAAGGAAGTTGGAAGGACAACCATAAAACCAAGGAGAAAACACAACTCTATCGTTTGACACCGGTGATGTTCCAGAAAACTTTCTCCATTTTCGCCCAAATTTGAGTATGTTATTTCATTCATTTAACTCGTCAATTAAACATAATTTTCCAGATTTTTAACAATTCGAATTTCTCCCTAAAATATCCGATTTCTCCGTTTACAGAAATCCTTATTTTGCACCGTTCTCCTTCACCGTAAGTTCGATTTTAGTGAAACCAACGCCAAAACGACCGTGTGAAAAGTGGCTATATTATCCACTGATTGGTTTTCTAATTTATGGTAATTTTCTTTGACCGAATTTCGAAATCAGTTTTTAGACTATTTTCGCATAATTTATTTTTGACGTTTACCCATAAATTGTCGAGTTAGATTGATTGAAGGACAAAAAGTCAAAGAACAAATATTGTTTGCTCGTGGAATTGTACTTGTGTCTGAAAGCGTCGAAATAAGGTAAGGGGTGAGAGAGCGTTTAAATTCATAAGTATAATATATTGTGAGATGAAAGGGAAAACCGTATTTCCAACGATTCATCCGGGGCTTGCTACGTACGGCAGTAGCCCTTTGAGAGATAAATTGATTAATTTGAAATATGAGAATTGTGAGATTAAAATGTGAAATAGAAATTTTATAAGGTGTTGATTGATTTAATTTTCGATACTTGTGTGGTAGTTGATATTTGTTTTTATTGTGATGTTGGATGTTGAATGAAATTATGTGGACATCTTTGCTTAGATGAAATTATGTGATGTGATAATAAAATATGGATGCATGGTTTGATATATGCTTACGTGATGATAATGATGATTTTTGATTGATGATAGTGATGTTATAAAATTGTGATGAGTTTATACGATGATCATGATTATTTATGATTAATGATATTATAAAATTATGATGAAAATATTAAAGTACCCCATACTTGATGAGATAGTGATGATTCTTAAATATGGTGCTCTTAATGGAATAGTCTAAGTTAACGGGGGGAGAAAATAAATATTATGAATTTGTGAAGTGGAGATTATTTTGTCATCATATAGGTAGGGCCTGACAAGCCTAGTGATTCTGGGGAAGTACAACTGAATGAGTCTGATCGTGGCGGTCTGCTGTCGAGCCTTAAGGCAAGATTGTTAGACCTTGGAGGTATTCCGGTGGGGAATTCCTAGGTGACTTGGAGGTAGCACTCCAAATGTCGGGAGCTACCATGCAACACACGTTTACCTCGACTGTCACGTATATGTGTCTCGAGTTGAGTTGAGGGGATCTATGAGGACAGGGCCAATTTGAATTGTCCGTCCACCGGGATGGTGGCATAGTATCATGGCCTCCTAACCAAGTACTTCAGAGTTAGAATGGTACCACATTGTGAAGTAGAGTCTAAGCTCATGCATAGCATTGCATTTTCTTGTGATTGATGTGTTTCAAAGGTAATAATAATTAGATGATTGATGCATATTATAATGAGATGATTATTTTACTTGAGTGACTTTGATGTTATAATATGATACTATTTAATTAAATATTTTGATATATCGTAAAGTGATTATGATATGGTTCTATTATGATTGTTTGCGTGTTCTTCTTACCCGTATTATACTATTAACATGATTTCAAAACTCACCTCCTTCGTTGTTTCTGTTTAACTGGCTGGGCCCTGCGTTTGCGAAATCGCAGTTGTTACTGGTTAATGAGTCTTGAAGTTCAAGTTTGGGAGGAACCACGCTCTGATAGGTGATACCGGGAATAAGGGTTTTTATTGTTATTTTTGAGAAACGTGATATCCTAAATTAGTTACAAAAGTTTTTATTTTCTTGAAAATATATTTTTATTTATCCGCTGCAAATGTCATAAGAATGTGATATAAATTATTATATATATTATTTTTGGATTTAGGGTGTCACAGATTAAGTGACTATCGATTTAACATTTCAGAGATGTGTGAATGTTTCATAGTGATCAAACTAAAAGAGGATTTGAACGATTTAAAAAAAAAAATAGTGTTCCTTTTGCATATAGTTAGAGATGTTCCTTTTACTTTGTTTTTATCATCTTTGAATTGTGGTTGCTTGGTTCCCCTCTTTTTTTTATGGGTGCTTAAGTTTTAAGTGAACTAGGACATTAATGAAGAACCACTAATTCTCTTAAAAAAACTGTAATTTTCTCACTCATTTTCTTATGTGTAGATGGCGTCTAATGGTGTCTAATGGTGTTAGGTTTTTGTCTTTGTATTTTTCTTTAATTTGTGTAATATTTATTTGGTGTATTACTTTGACTTTAAGTTATATTTAATAAAAAATTGCGTGATTGTGAAGATGCATGATATTATAATCATGATTTTGGATTGCGAATGTCATAATATAAGAGAAAAAAATAAGTTTTTTATTGCTCGCGATTTGATTAATGATACATTTTTAATTTAGTTTTTGACATATAGAGAGAAATTAAATAATTTCATTAGGCAAGGGACATATGGAATAGTATTTCTAACTGTTCCATGGGCATTCCTACATGTAGTTCCTTCTTGGTTTAGCATAAACAATATTATTTTGATCAAATACAATGTTGAAACAACTTGTCGAGGATCCACAAACTAAGTTGATAGCAACATCACTATCAGAAGTTCCTCTAAATCCTCTATATGTCACAAAGTTAACTTGCACATTTGTAACCTAAAAATTTGCACAAAATTCAACACATATGTATCTATGGTATTAGTATATTACTATCTATATAAACTCAACAAATAATGAAATGTATGAGATGTGAATTTAGTTGCAAGAGTTTCATATTGTAATTTCAAAGGTAAAGTTTGAAGTAATAATGTCAATTATAAGGAAGGGGGTTTGAATTATAATTGACCCTTTTAAAAATTCTTTATAAAATACTGAAAATTTTAACTCAAGATTCACTACCACATTTTGGTCCTACTGCAACGCTTAATTTTGAATGGTAAAAAAACCATTTCCGTAGAGTCAAATAGAGAACGGTTGTTATATTTCGTTGTAGTTACACAATAAATTTCATAATTTCTACGACAACAATTCAAAACCGTTCTCGTTATTTATTGAGATGTTTACGCAACACTAAATAACCATTCTTATTTTGTTTTTATTAAAACTGTTCCCTTAGCCAAAAAAAATTTGAATAAAAAAAAAATCTAAAACCTTTCATATTCTAAAGGCAGGTTTCTTGCTCAATGACAATGTTAATCTAAATAAATTTTATACTTGCATTAATGTTATTTATTGAATATATCATTTTTATTTTGTAGATGAACGATGGTGATACCGATGAAGAATTTCAACAATTGAAGGCACAAGATTATATATGTCGATATTTAAGTTTTTTTGTTTTTTTTTTTATAGACGATTATTTTTATTTCAAAGATGTTATTTTGATTCCCTCCTCTTCTCTAGAACATAAATCAAAGAAATTAAATTAATACATCATACGAATGACCGACAGTTACAAGGTCTCTTCAATTTTTATTGTTTAATTAACACATCACTACCATAGGTATATCAATATATATTGTGTTTGACCACTATAACAGGGGACGATGAACTTTAACTAAAGTATTACAATAATTTTGTATTATCGTAGTTGTTATATTTTAAAATTTATTATAATATTACAATAATAATGTTTAATGAAGTTATTTTTTTGAAATATAATAATTTATGATATTATTTTTATATAAATATTTTCTTTTTTTGCAACGGTTATAAAGGGTTGTCGTATCTTACAAAGAGCAATTAAATAATACCTACTAGAACGGTTTTTACAAAAGGAACGGTGCAAATCGGTTGGTAATTCTACTATAAAATTGTTCTCTAAAACGAAGCAACGAGAACGGTTTTAATTTGGCAACGGTATAAAACTGTTGTCGTTGTAGATTTGAAAAACCGTTCTGAAAAGGGTAGCTACAACTACAGTTTTATCATAGCGTTGTTGTTTAAAAAAAGCCGTTGCATAAGGCAAAGGCAACGCCTTAGTTTTCTAGGGATTGAAAATCAATCTCGTAGATTATGGCAACAGTTTTTTTATGTTAAGCAACGGTTTTTGTGCGTTGCAGTAGGGCAAAAATGTTGTAGTGACTATTGATACTATATATATAGAGCACTTGCTATGCATTGTTTAGCCAAGACAATAAGCTACTTATCACATGACAATAAGCAAGGGACTATCTATATAGTCTAAAAGCCATTAGATAAAGAGGATAGTTTTTATTCGATGAAGTGTTTGGGGGAACTCTTAAAGTTGAATCAACACTGCACGTCAATGAGCTACACAAGCATACTTGTATTAGAAGGAACATGACACATTTTGATTTTCTCAGGTTAAATTATATTTTGATAATGTTGAATTGTTTTTACATTGACAAATTGCAGATTCAACACGAATGTTTTCAAAGGATGTAATCGAAATTAAATGCAAGATGGAGCTGTACAACAACACCCTTTAAAGAATCTTATACCAATGATGATTATTTAGCATGAGTCTTTTTTTTTTCCTTGCATTTTAATTATTTGCTGGAATGTAATAAGCTATGAATAATTTTAATTGTTTTTGGCATCAATGTATAATTTTATTTTCGTGTTTATTTAAATTAATTTCTAAAGATATTATACATTTCTTCATTGTTTTCTTTTTATTTTTCCTTCTTTCATCACTCATTTTTTTTTCTTCATATATTCTTTCTTGTTAGTTTTCTTGTTCTAATTAATGTCTTTCATAATCTCTTCATCATTCCATTCCTCATTCTATCATTTCTCCTCCTCCTTCTAATTACTATCTTCTATACTTTTTCCATTTAATTTTCAATCTTTCATCACTCATTTTAATTTTCATTCATTTCTTCATCTTCTAATCACTATCTTTCATAATATTTTGGCTTAATTGCAGTTTTGGTCACTATATTGTAGCTGAATCGCGAAAGTAATCCCCCCATTTTGTTACTCCTCAGTTTTGATTCCCCAATTAGAATTTTGGTTCAAAACTTGATGAAATTTCATCTTTTTTGCATATATTTAAGTCACATCATGCCTCAAGATCTCATTTGCAACAATTGTACATGAAATCTATGATCATAAATAGTGTAGTACGACTTTAAAAAATAAAATTTCATCAAATTTTGGACCCAAACACTGTTTGGGGGACCAAAATTGGGGAGAAACACAATGAGAGGACTACTTTCGCGATTCAGCTGAAATAGGAGGACCAAAACTGCAATTAAGCCTAATATTTTCTTCATTTCATTCCTCATTCCTTATTCTATTATCTTCTTCATTATTTCATTTCTCTATTTTCTTCTAATCACTATATCCATAATCTCCTTATCATTTAATTCCATCATCTATTCTTCCATATTTAGGTTCCGATAGATTAAATTAATTGATTGACGATAGAGTTCAGACGTCCCACGATGGTAGACCCTCCCACCACCATTGGTATTATAACTTAATAAAATAAATAATTATTAAAATTTTGAATTTTTTTAAATAATAAATAAAATCATTTTTATATATTAAATATGTTTTTAGTGTCAAATTGGATGTATACGTGTATGAGTTTACACCAAAAATGACTCTATTTTTATTTCTCGCAAAACACTATTTTTCTTGTAGTGTAAGTACTGAACTTACATAATTAACAACTTCAATGACTCAATATTTTAATAACTTTCAATGACTCAATATGTAAATGTTACACGTTCGACTATTTATTTACATAAGCAATAATAAAATATCACTTTCCTTTTCATTCTTATATTAACGTTCATAATTACACCTTTATTAAGACTACAAATGAAATAAGAATAAAAACACTTCTGATGAATATAGTTAATAGGGTTAAATATGTTTGTAATAAAAATATTTATTTTTCATTTGATTTAAAGGATGGATTATCCAAGACAAATTACTTTTAAAATTATTATACTTCAATGTGCTTACAACCCAATAATTATAGATCAGCAATATAGTATTTTAACAATATGCATTTCACTCTATATTGTTCTTCTAATAATATTTTGTCATTTCCAAATTGTATTTCACTAATAGCTTGTTTTGTATACTTCCTTTTTAATAAAACATTAATAAAAAGTGCAATATGTACCGTCTTTTTGTTTATATTTTATCATAGAAAGAGTATACAATAATATAATAATTAATACCATAGTTATATATCGAAGATTATTTGTTGGAACTTCTACTAGTGATGCTGCTATTAGCTTTGATTGTTGCTCCTATGGTTCTATAAACATTCTTTTAGATCAAAATAACATTATCTCTACCCAACCAAAAAGAAAAAGTTATGATCTTTGAAAAAATGCACATGGAATTGTTAGAAATACTATTTCAAGTGTCCCTTGCTTATTATAGAATTAATGTGTAGCCTACATATGTGACAAACAAAATAAAAAAAGTTAAAAAAATGTAACTTTTTTTGGTACAACAAATAATAAATAATGTTATTATTTAGAGATTATTTAAATTTTTATTTTTCTATTAAAATTTATTGATTATTCAATTTCACTGTATTCTTTTTGTATATTTTATTTATTAATATTATAAACTAAAAAAGCACTTGTGAAATGAGAGTATCGATGAACTAATACATCATGTTATTGATTCATCATTGAAGAAATGATTATTACATTAAGATTGTGTCTTATACATAATTATTAAAGTTGATCATTCATGTTGATTTAATGAATGACTGTAATAATTATTACATTGAGATTGTTTTAATTTTCACCATTCATGATGATTTGATGAATGGCTATAATAATTATCCCTCATTATAAATTTCCTCTAATTTGATATGCTCCCCAATGAATATAGTGTGAAATAACATATTCATCTATCTAAACTAGTGGTCTATTGAAGAGAATTCAATATGTCTCAAGATTATCATATTTTCTTGTATGTCTCAAGATCTTCATACTTTGATGTATTTACTTTATTTATACCAAAACAAATCTCATTTATGTAATTATTCATTGCTTTCCATTAGAGATAGTATTTTCAAATATTTTGTATGTATACATTTATAAGTTTTTTTCTTCTTATTCCTTAATACTAATTAATGATATATTTCGTTTAACTTCTATTTAATCCCTACACCGTTACTAGCTTCATTCATAAATCACTAAAGCAACACACTCAATCATAATACATACATTCAGATATCCATTTTATTAGAAAAATTCCTCTAGCAACAGTTTCACTCTTTGTGACAAATATGCAAGTGCTAATCACTTTAGTTTTGGTTCTGCGTTTTGTTTCACCTTGTCTATGTGCAAGGTGGAATCTAGTTGAATCAAACAATAATAATATATATAATGTGATGCAATATGGTGCTCGTGGTGATGGAAAATCTGACGATTCAAAAGTATATCTATTTTTAATAAATTTTCTTTTGCCTATGTCTTTTAATTAACAACATTTTGATATTTTGATTTAATTTGTAGGTAATTTTGAACGTATGGAATAGTGTGTGCGGAGCACAAGGGGCAGCAACATTAGTTATACCAGCAAAACTATCATTCTTAGTGAACACTATAATATTTGAAGGACCTTGCAAGGCCTCAAGGATTACTGTTCAGGTATACATACATATATATAGCTAATTAACAATATCTACGCGTGCATATTTTAGAAGCAAAATTAGATTTCTTAATTTATGCAATCATAGTCGAATGAAAATATATCTAATAAGATTTAATTATCTTTCTTTTTTTTTTTTTACGTAAAAAGATAATTTCATTAATGAAAGTTTGATAATAAATTAAAAATAAGACAATATTTTTTATTGTTAACAATTTTGAGTAACATACATTTTTATTAATTTAATTTGAACTCTTTCAAATTGTAGCTTGAAGGGAAAATAATTGCACCTTCAAAGGAAAATTTGAAGGATACAAAGCATTGGATAAAGTTCACAAATATAAATAATCTCATAATTGATGGTCGTGGCAGTGGAACTATCGACGGCTATGGTTCTACTTGGTGGCAATGTGAAAGTTGCCCTCGACCTAGAGTACGGTTATTCTACACATATATCTTGTGCTAATTGATTTGTTGTTTATATATTGACATTAAATAGTTTTGGTGTTAATGTTGTTTCAGTCATTAAGTTTCCATGCTTGCAATGGTCTTAATGTTAAGAACCTGGTGTTGACTAATAGCCCAAAAGCTCATGTATCCATAAATGGGGTTAAGGGTGCAACATTCTCCAATTTATTTGTCACCGCTCCTGAAGATAGTCCCAATACCGATGGATTTGACATTTCTTCATCTAAAAATATTTTGATACAAGATTCCACCATTAAAACAGGTAAATAAAATATATTTTTTTAATATATTTATAAACACAACCATATTCTCATTAAAAAATATGGCGGACCATTATTTGACTCATATAAACTAAATACTTTTAAAATAATATGAGGCATATAAATTGTAAAAATGTTTTATGAAAAGGATAAATAAAAATTGAAAATCATTAAAACAAAGAAAATATATATAAAAAATATTTATGTGCATTAGAGTAAGTGTACTTGAAATTGTATTTTAAAGCAAATGATGAATACTCTTAAAATAAGTATTCAATATATATGAGAAATTTTAATATAAATTTTCTTTTTTCTAATAGGTGATGATTGTATTGCTATCAATGGTGGCTCCTCTTACATCACTGCTACTCGTCTTTTATGTGGACCAGGTCATGGGATAAGGTAATTTTTCATAAAATTTGTATTTTAATTTGCTATATACTTAATTGAATTGGAGTCTTAACAAACTTGTTTTATTGGTTAACGAATTCCACTTAATTTAAAAAGAATCAATTGAGAGAATTCAAGTTCAAATTCTACTACATTGAAATAATCTTTGGGATCAAATATTACTTATCTATCGGTTGTACTTTAGATTACAAGAAGCACTATCTCTTAAATAATTAGATGGTTAATCTAGATTAAAAACAAAAAATAAATGGTGTTTATTAAATATGAATACTAAGTGTAAAATAAATTACTATTTATCCATATCACTATTTTTTTTGTATGATTAGTTTATAATTTGTAGCATGGCATGGATGTAGATTATCATGTCTCTCATTAGATGTTAACTTAAAATAGTTTTATATTGAGAAAACATGTTCATTTAATCTTGTGTGTGTATAAACACAAGCGATAATACAATTATGTGTAAAATAAAATTAAGAGTTGAAACTTTAACGTAGTCAGACATCACTCACCAAGTATATGAAAAGTGAAAATTAATTATCAGATTTGTTATTGTTATTTTTTGTGGGGTACATTCGCTCCTCTTCTCTCTCCCTCTCTTTATATATATATATATATTTATATTTGAGTATTCAAATTTTGACATTTGACAAATGATAATGAAAATGTGTGAAATAATCAGCATCGGCAGTCTTGGTAAACATCACTCTTATGATACAGTTGAAGGCGTTCACGTAACAAATTGCACCTTCATTGGAACAACAAATGGAGCAAGAATCAAGACATTTTCTGTGAGTGTGAAGTTATGCTATATTTGCATATCTACTCTGCTAGTTATAATTCTACTTCTTATTTTTCCGTTATATATTTTCTAAATAAAGTCATTATAATTATGTAAATAGACATTACTAATATACATTATTTTATTTAAACACATTACACATATTGACCGATAGATATAAATTTGTAAAAAAATGGCAAATTAAATATGAATAAAAAGGAAACAATTCATCTACTATAAAACTCTTGCAAAATAATTCCAGAAAACTATTTCCTCTGATCCTTTTTTATTTGTTGTTTTTCTTGAATTTTATTATTATTTCATTTTATGGAAACTATGATTGTAAAACTATTTTTCCCATATCAATTATCTTTCACTTCTTTGTTTCTTATATTCTAACTTTTTGCAGGGTGGATCAGGTTATGCCAGAAATATTACTTTTGAGGAAATAATACTTACAAATGTTAAAAACTCTATAATTATAGACCAACACTATGACCCTAATCTTGCAAATACAAAGGTAAACATAAATATTTTCATTTCAACTATAATAATTTATTACATTTACAATAATAAGTTTAGTTATATTTATATTTTTAATTTTGTGGAAATTATTATAGGATTCAGATGTACTAGTGAGTGATGTAACATTTCGTAGAATTTCGGGAACTTCAGCTAGTGACGTCGCTATTAAACTAGATTGCAGCTCCTTGGGTTGTTCCAATATTATATTGGATCAAATTAATATTGTCTCTTCTCAAGAGGGAAATGAGGTCAAATCTATTTGCCAAAA
>JBBPBR010000003.1:58931108-58942229 GCA_037974775.1 Cicer pinnatifidum
AGTTTTTTTTTACCGAAACCACTATATATTGTTTTTTATTTGATTTTGTGATGTCTAAATTAAATGATTCTTTAGTGTAACCATAATATCACACTTTACTTATCTAGAAAATAATGTAGAATATTGCAAATTATTATCTTACGGTTTAACTTCACATAAGAAGTCATAATAAATATTAAAATACAATGTTATAAGACAAGTTTAATACTTAGATAATATAATTAAATTCTAAAGTCACTAACACAATAACTATTATAGATCAACATTAAATATTTGCTTCGAGTCCAAAGATCAAGTCTTCTCTATAATATATACAAATAGGAGGCACGATAATGATCTATGTTAGTTCCATAAAATGGAGAGGATAGTTAGAAAATAAATTTTTAAAAACATTAACAATAGAAAAGTATATATTTCCTTTTTATAAAGTATTTAAGGTAAAATTGCATTTGAAAACGTTTTATTCTTTTTAGTTAATTTTTCTATAAAATATGAAAAATTTATCCCTATTATTTCAACATGAGTCAACTTGTTAATTGTTATCATTTTGTTTTGGTCATAACTGCAACAGACATCTAATTTGTTATTCTCTACATATTTTTTTATTAAGGAAACACCATCATATCTCATTGTATCATTTTCAGTCATTTAATTTAAAACATATAATTAAAAAATGAAATTTGAACATAATAAGAGTATAGTATCATTTTCAATTAAATGAATGAACATAGCAACATGAAGTTTATTAATCAATCAACCATTCACAATACATTTTGAATCTTAATTAAAGAACACTGCAAAATAAACACACATAATAACTATAAGGAACATTTCAAAATCCGTAAAATTTGCTTAGCAAATCCAATGCATGGTCAAATTTTTCTAAATCTGTCGAGTTTGCTAAACAAGTTTATGCTAAATGAACCATGTTGCTCCTAGGGCTGAATTCGCTTAGCGAATTTATGCAAATTCTAAAATATTCCCTTAGTTTTTAGAATAAGTCCTCAAACACCAATCAACATCCAGAGTAACTCAATTCTATCATTGTATCAAGTAATAAAAAAATTATGCAAGCATCAATTCAAATATATAAAAACTAAAAGAAAGGAAAATAATAGATTTCACAATCATTCAATAAATCACAATTTAATCTATCACGATGCATGCAAGAAATGGGCATTTAATACTTATCTTTTCAAAAACTCAAATTTTTGTGATTTAAATTCTTCTTATAAAAAAATACCTCGACACTCATGCATGCAAAAATAGGATTTAAGTGAAAATGGAAACTCTCTATTCACTAAGAGTTCAATAGGTTTTTGTGAGTTCAATAATTTTATGTGAGTTCAATAGGTTTTTGGAGTGACTTGACTCCTAATCATATCTTTCCTATTCTCTATCTCTTTACAGTCTTACGCCCTTTCCGTTTTTGTCACTATTTGCTGATAATGGAAGGAGAGAAAGGGTTTGATTAAATAAATAAAGGAATTTGGATCACTAGGGACTTGCATTTGATATTGAGAGAAAGAATTGAAAGTGTGTTGTGAATAGAGGGAAATAAAAAGGGAGTAGGGATTGTTTTTTTTGGTTTGAGAGAGTGATGAAAATGAGAAAAGAGAAGTGTAGTGTGGATAGTGTGTGTATGCATGTGTGAACAGTGTAAATACACATGTGTCAAGCAAGTTTACTAAATAATTATTTAGAAAATTTTCAATTTACTTAAAAGAATATAGTTGACTATGTAACACCCCAAATTTCATAATAAACTATTTTATTAATTAAATAGAATTTTAAATAATTAATTTGATGACTAATATTATTTTAGAATATATGTTGATAAATTCCGTGGCTAATTTTCGTTATATGGATGCTTTCTATGATGTGCTAGTATGATACATGTTATATTACATGAGCGATATAAATAATACATATTATATTTTATTATTTGATATATATATATATATAAAATAGTATTTTAGTGTAATATATATTTTAAAGAAAAAGATTTTATGCAATTTTACGTGTATATACGTGTACCCAATTAATATAATACTTTTATATGCGCTTGACTGAAGTTAAGTATACACGTAGTTATATTTCAATTATTTATAACTATTTTCTATTTTAAGTTATTTTTTTATAAACAATTATCTTGATATAGAATTGATATTGTGTTTGATTTCGTTTATTCTTAAATACTTGTTATGGTATTGTGATTTAATATATATTTATTATGATTTAGTAATTAATATAAAATATTGATGTTATATTTATTTATTTTATAATTTTGACTATTTTCTAATATGATGGTATTATTATAATGTGAGTATTTTGATAAATAAGTATAACTGTAGAAATTATTTTGAATGTGAGAGTTTTGATTATTAGTAATATGTTTTTTTTTTATATTGATTATTTTGATTACTCTAATTTACAAAATATTAGTAATGTTTGGAAAACTAAATGGTGTTTGGAGGAATATTAAAAAGGAGATTAAATAATTATTAGTTTTATTTTAACAAAATAAAAATAAAAATTGTAAAATATAAATTAAGAGACCAATGGGTTTGACTCTATGAACCCTAATTGTTAATAAAATAAAACAAACAAAAGAAGGGAATGGAGTTGGAAGGGCAGCCATAAAACCAAGGAGAAAACACAACTCTATCGTTTGACACCGGTGATGTTCCAGAAAACTTTCTCCATTTTCGCCCAAATTTGAGTATGTTATTTCATTCATTTAACTCGTCAATTAAACATAATTTTCCAGATTTTTAACAATCCGAATTTCTCCCTAAAATACCCGATTTCTCCGTTTACAGAAATCCTTATTTTGCACCGTTCTCCTTCACCGTAAGTTCGATTTTAGTGAAACCAACGCCAAAACGACCGTGTGAAAAGTGGCTATATTATCCATTGATTGGTTTTCTGATTTATGGTAATTTTCTTTGACCGAATTTCGAAATCAGTTTTTAGACTATTTTCGCATAATTTATTTTTGACGTTTACCCATAAATTGTCGAGTTAGATTGATTGAAGGACAAAAAGTCAAAGAACAAATATTGTTTGCTCGTGGAATTGTACTTGTGTCTGAAAGCGTCGAAATAAGGTAAGGGGTGAGAGAACGTTTGAATTCATAAGTATAATATATTGTGAGATGAACGGGAAAACCGTATTTCCAACGATTCATCCGGGGCTTGCTACGTATGGCAGTAGCCCTTTGAGAGATAAATTGATTAATTTGAAATATGAGAATTGTGAGATTAAAATGTGAAATAGAAATTTTATAAGGTGTTGATTGATTTAATTTTCGATACTTGTGTGGTAGTTGATATTTGTTATTATTGTGATGTTGGATGTTGAATGAAATTATGTGTACATGTTTGCTTAGATGAAATTATGTGATGTAATAATAAAATATGGATGCATGGTTTGATATATGCTTACGTGATGATAATGATGATTTTTGATTGATGATAGTGATGTTATAAAATTGTGATGAGTTTATACGATGATCATGATTATTTATGATTAATGATATTAGAAAATTATGATGAAAATATTAAAGTACCCCAAACTTGATGAGATAGTGATGATTCTTAAATATGGTGCTCTTAATGGAGTAGTCTAAGTTAACGGGGGGAGAAAATAAATATTATGAATTTGTGAAGTGGATATTATTTTGTCATCATATAGGTAGGGCCTAACAAGCCTAGTGATTCTGGGGAAGTACAACTGAATGAGCCTGATCGTGGCGGTTTGCTGTCGAGCCTTAAGGCAAGATTTTTAGACCTTGGAGGTATTCAGGTGGGGAATTCCTAGGTGACTTGGAGGTAGCACTCCAAATGTCGGGAGCTACCATGCAACACACGTTTACCTCGACTGTCACGTATATGTGTCTCGGGTTGAGTTGAGGGGATCTATGAAGATAGGGCCAATTTGAATTGTTCGTCCACTGGGATGGTGGCATAGTATCAAGCCTCCTAACCTAGTACTTCAGAGTTATAATGATACCACATTGTGAAGTAGAGTCTAAGCTCATACATAGCATTGCATTTTCTTGTGATTGCTTTGTTGTGATTAATATGTATTATGTGTGATAATAATTTCTGCGATGATTTGATGTTACTGTGAAGTGTATTGATTTTCCTTGATTTTGACTATATAATGTGATATTTTTCCTTGAAGAATGTTTGTGTAATGATACGGTTTATTGATGATTAATTGCGCATTCCTCTTATTTATATTATACTATCAACATGATTTCAAAACTCACCTCCTTCATTGTTTGTGTTTGACTGGCTTGGCCATGCGTTTGCATAATCGCATTTATTAAAGGTTAATGAGTCTCGAATTTCAAGTTTAAGAGAAACCCTGCTTTGATAGGTGATACCGGGAATTAAGAGTTGTAATGTGCATTTTACTTAAGTTATTAAAAATGACTTTTTATATGAAAACTTAGTACGAGTAAGTCTTGGGAATTAAATCAAGAAATTCTAGTTAAATCAAGTTCATTGATATTGTACTATTTTAATTGAGGGACAAAGTTGAATTGTTACATGTATATTTAGAGATACGTGATATCCTAAATTAGATATTAAAGTTTTTATTCTCTTTAATAGATTTTCTTTATCCGCTGCAAGTTTTCTTCAAATAATTTAGTATATATTATTATAAATGTTATTTTGGGGTTGCTATTAAAGTGATGAAAATATTGATGAGATAGTGATGATTGCTATTATAAAATTATGATGAAAATATTAAAGTACCCCATACTTGATGAGATAGTGATAATTCTTAAATATGGTGCTCTTAATGGAGTCGTCTAAGTTAATGGGGGGAGAAAATAAATATTATGAATTTGTGAAGTGGAGATTATTTTGTCATCATATAGGTAGGGCCTGACAAGCCTAGTGATTCTGGGGAAGTACAACTGAATGAGCCTGATCGTGGCGGTCTGCTGTCGAGCCTTAAGGCAAGATTGTTAGACCTTGGAGGTATTTCGGTGGGGAATTCCTAGGTGACTTGGAGGTAGCACTCCAAATGTCGGGAGCTACCATGCAACACACGTTTACCTCGACTGTCACGTATATGTGTCTCGGGTTGAGTTGAGGGGATCTATGAGGACAGGGCCAATTTGAATTGTCCGTCCACCGGGATGGTGGCATAGTATCATGGCCTCCTAACCAAGTACTTCAGAGTTAGAATGGTACCACATTGTGAACTAGAGTCTAAGCTCATGCATAGCATTGCATTATCTTGTGATTGTTTTGTTGTGATTGATGTGTATCAAAGGTAATAATAATTAGATGATTGATGCATAATATAATGAGATGATTATTTTACTTGAGTGACTTTGATGTTATAATATGATACTATTTAATTAAATATTTTGATATATCGTAAAGTGATTATGATATGGTTCTATTATGATTGTTTGCGTGTTCTTCTTACCCGTATTATACTATTAACATGATTTCAAAACTCACCTCCTTCGTTGTTTGTGTTTGACTGGCTGGGCCCTGCGTTTGCGAAATCGCAGTTGTTACTGGTTAATGAGTCTTGAAGTTCAAGTTTGGGAGGAACCACGCTCTGATAGGTGATACCGGGAATAAGGGTTTTTATTGTTATTTTTGAGAAACGTGATATCCTAAATTAGTTACAAAAGTTTTTATTTTTTTGAAAATATATTTTTATTTATCCGCTGCAAATGTCATAAGAATGTGATATAAATTATTATATATATTATTTTGGGATTTAGGGTGTCACAGATTGAGTGACTATCGATTTAACATTTCAGAGATGTGTGAATGTTTCATAGTGATCAAACTAAAAGAGGATTTGAACAATTTTTAAAAAAAAAAATAGTGTTCCTTTTGCATGTAGTTAGAGATGTTCTTTTTACTTTGTTTTTATCATCTTTGAATTGTGGTTGCTTGGTTCCCCTCTTTTTTTTATGGGTGCTTAAGTTTTAAGTGAACTAGGACATTAATGAAGAACCACTAATTCTCTTAAAAAAACTGTAATTTTCTCACTCATTTTCTTATGTGTAGATGGCAAAGGAAACAATTTATATAGATGGTGTCTAATGGTGTTTGGTTTTTGTCTTTGTATTTTTCTTTAATTTGTGTAATATTTATTTGGTGTATTACTTTGACTTTAAGTTATATTTAATATATATTTTTCATTACAAAAAATTGCGTGATTGTGAAGATGCATGATATTATAATCATGATTTTGGATTGCGAATGTCATAATATAAGAGAAAAAAATAAGTTTTTTTATTGCTCGCGATTTGATTAATGATACATTTTTAATTTAGTTTTTGACATATGGAGAGAAATTAAATAATTTCATTAGGCAAGGGACATATGGAATAGTATTTCTAACTGTTCCATGGGCATTCCTACAGGTAGTTCCTTCTTGGTTTAGCATAAACAATATTATTTTGATCAAATACAATGTTGAAACAACTTGTTGAGGATCCACAAACTAAGTTGATAGCAACATCACTATCAGAAGTTCCTCTAAATCCTCTATATGTCACAAAGTTCACTTGCAAATTTGTAACCTAAAAATTTGCACAAAATTCAACACATATGTATCTATGGTATTAGTATATTACTATGTATATAAACTCAACAAATAATGAAATGTATGAGATGTGAATTTAGTTGCAAGAGTTTCATATTGTAATTTCAAAGGTAAAGTTTGAAGTAATAATGTCAATTATAAGGAAGGGGGTTTGAATTATAATTGACCCTTTTAAAAATTCTTTATAAAATACTGAAAATTTTAACTCAAGATTCACTACCACATTTTGGTCCTACTGCAACACTTAATTTTGAATGGTAAAAAAACCATTTCCGTAGAGTCAAATAGAGAACGGTTGTTATATTTCGTTGTAGTTGCACAATAAATTTCATAATTTCTACGGCAACAATTCAAAACCGTTCTCGTTATTTATTGAGATGTTTACGCAACACTAAATAATCATTCTTATTTTGTTTTTATTAAAACTGTTCTCTTAGCCAAAAAAAATTTGAATAAAAAAATTTGAATAAAAAAAAATCTAAAACCTTTCATATTCTAAAGGCAGGTTTCTTGCTCAATGACAATGTTAATCTAAATAAATTTTATACTTGCATTAATGTTATTTATTGAATATATCATTTTTATTTTGTAGATGAATGATGGTGATACCGATGAAGAATTTCAACAATTGAAGGCATAAGATTATATATGTCGATATTTAAGTTTTTTTGTTTTTGTTTTTTTATAGACGATTATTTTTATTTCAAAGATGTTATTTTGATTCCCTCCTCTTCTCTAGAACATAAATCAGAGAAATTAAATTAATACATCATACGAATGACCGACAGTTACAAGGTCTCTTCAATTTTTATTGTTTAATTGTCACATCACTACCATAGGTATATCAATATATATTGTGTTTGACCACTATAACAGGGGACAATGAACTTTAACTAAAGTATTACAATAATTTTGTATTATCGTAGTTGTTATATTTTAAAATTTATTATAATATTACAATAATAATGTTTAATGAAGTTATTTTTTTGAAATATAATAATTTATGATATTATTTTTATATAAATATTTTCTTTTTTTGCAACGGTTATAAAGGGTTGTCGTATCTTACAAAGAGCAATTAAATAATACCTACTAGAACGGTTTTTACAAAAGGAACGGTGCAAATCAGTTGGTAATTCTACTATAAAATTGTTCTCTAAAACGAAGCAACGAGAACGGTTTTAATTTGGCAACGGTATAAAATTGTTGTCGTTGTAAATTTGAAAAACCGTTCTGAAAAGGGTAGCTACAACTACAGTTTTATCATAGCGTTGTTGTTTAAAAAAAAAATCGTTGCATAAGGCAAAGGCAACGCCTTAGTTTTCCAGGGATTGAAAATCAATCTCGTAGATTATGGCAACAGTTTTTTTATGTTAAGCAACGGTTTTTGTGCGTTGCAGTAGGGCAAAAATGTTGTAGTGACTATTGATACTATATATATAGAGCACTTGCTATGCATTGTTTAGCCAAGACAATAAGCTACTTATCACATGTTTAGCTAAGTATTACTTGTTGATTGTCTCTTAGAGTTCCTCTGAGTGCTTCATGCAAGGGACTATCTATATAGTCTAAAAGCCATTAGATACAGAGGATAGTTTTTATTCGATGAAGTGTTTGGGGGAACTCTTAAAGTTGAATCAACACTGCACGTCAATGAGCTACACAAGCATACTTGTATTAGAAGGAACATGACACATTTTGATTTTCTCAGGTTAAATTATATTTTGATAATGTTGAATTGTTTTTACATTGACAAATTGCAGATTCAGCACGAATGTTTTCAAAGGATGTAATCGAAATTAAATGCAAGATGGAGCTGTACAACAACACCCTTTAAAGAATCTTATACCAATGATGATTATTTAGCATGAGTCTTTTTTTTTCCTTGCATTTTAATTATTTGCTGGAATGTAATAAGCTATGAATAATTTTAATTGTTTTTGGCATCAATGTATAATTTTATTTTCGTGTTTATTTAAATTAATTTCTAAAGATATTATACATTTCTTCATTGTTTTCTTTTTATTTTTCCTTCTTTCATCACTCATTTTTTTTTCTTCATATATTCTTTCTTGTTAGTTTTCTTGTTCTAATTAATGTCTTTCATAATCTCTTCATCATTCCATTCCTCATTCTATCATTTCTCCTCCTCCTTCTAATTACTATCTTCTATACTTTTTCCATTTAATTTTCAATCTTTCATCACTCATTTTAATTTTCATTCATTTCTTCATCTTCTAATCACTATCTTTCATAATATTTTGGCTTAATTGCAGTTTTGGTCACTATATTGTAGCTGAATCGCGAAAGTAATCCCCCCATTTTGTTACTCCTCAGTTTTGATTCCCCAATTAGAATTTTGGTTCAAAACTTGATGAAATTTCATCTTTTTTGCATATATTTAAGTCACATCATGCCTCAAGATCTCATTTGCAACAATTGTACATGAAATCTATGATCATAAATAGTGTAGTACGACTTTAAAAAATAAAATTTCATCAAATTTTGGACTCAAACACTGTTTGGGGGACCAAAATTGGGGAGAAACACAATGAGAGGATTACTTTCGCGATTTAGCTGAAATAGGAGGACCAAAACTGCAATTAAGCCTAATATTTTCTTCATTTCATTCATCATTCCTTATTCTATTATCTTCTTCATTATTTCATTTCTCTATTTTCTTCTAATCACTATATCCATAATCTCTTTATCATTTAATTCCATCATCTATTCTTCCATATTTAGGTTCCGATAGATTAAATTAATTGATTGACGATAGAGTTCAGACGTCCCACGATGGTAGACCCTCCCACCACCATTGGTATTATAACTTAATAAAATAAAAAATTATTAAAATTTTGAATTTTTTTTTAAATAATAAATAAAATCATTTTTATATATTAAATATGTTTTTAGTGTCAAATTGGGTGTATACGTGTATGAGTTTACACCAAAAATGACTCTATTTTTATTTCTCGCAAAACACTATTTTTCTTGTAGTGTAAGTACTGAACTTACATAATTAACAACTTCAATGACTCAACAATATTTTAATAACTTTCAATGACTCAATATGTAAATGTTACACGTTCGACTATTTATTTACATAAGCAATAATAAAATATCACTTTCCTTTTCAAAAATAAAATATCAATTTTTTAACAATAAAATATGACTTTTTTTATATGAAAGGAAAGGTTACGCTACGGAATTGAACGAAGTAAACTAAAACCTCGAACATCATCTTCTAAAAATAATTTAAAAGCAGAAAAAATAGACTCAATTGATATCCAATAAATTAATGATTAAGACAAATGACTCTGATTAGTCAACAAGCATGAACATCTATTTGCCTCATGGAAAACATGACACACGAAGGTTTTTTAATCTGTGAGATGGAGAAGAGTAATGACCTCTTGAATAATAGGTTGAATAAAGGAATTGAATGAGTATCTAGCATTCACCATGTTAACAACCACTAAAGAATCCATTTCAAAAATAACTTTCTTGATGTCCATCATTCTAGCAAGATTTATACCAATATATACGAAGAGCTCAGAGTTTCGCACAAACGGACGAACACATGTCAAATTTTCTATAAAGTAATGATTTTGAGAATGTTAGAATCTGGGTATTGCTCAACTCTTGTTTGAGAAATAAATTCTATATACAATAAATCAATAATCATTGATTCTAATATTACACAAAGAAATGGAACTGCAACTTAGAATGATTTTATAAGCTCAAGTATGATTTGAATGAGTGATGTTTTGCTTGGCAGTTTGAATTCTGATTTGTTCTTCATCGTGAAGCTTTATTTATAAGCTTCAAGATAGCTTATGACAACTCATTTAACCTTAATTTCTTATGTCCCTAGATTAACAATTTCTATTGGTTCCTCATAGGGCATAATACATTTGGCTTCCGGTTCTACCGCTCTTAACTACTCTAGAGGAGGTTCATGATCTTGTTCATTATCTTTTTCTGTCTGACTAATAAGACGGTCAAAATTATGCGGCAAGATCATAGTATAGTCGTATGTGAATGAACTATTCCCAAATTTGTAGGATTCAAAGACTAGGTCATAAATATTGTAAAAATGAATTTCATATATATATATATTCTTTATATTGTGGTTTAAATGAATTTTTTTTTTTAAAAAAAACAAATATTAAAGGATTTAATTTTTATTTAAAAAAGAATTAGAGTGCAAAGGAATTATATAGTAGAATTGACATCTAAATTTTCATAGAATGAAATGATTATATATATATATATAAATAGAATTTGGATTTACAACTTTAAAAATAGAAATGATTAAAATACGAGTTTTTTTATAATATATATTCTATTTAATATATTATGTTTTTCTAACCGACAAAGTTTGTAAGAAGGTCCTCTTTTTTAAATGTTTTTTTTGTGTCGACTAAAACTTTTAAGTCTTATACTGTACATGTAACACCCTAAATTTGATAATAAACTATTTTATTAATTAAATAGGATCTTAAATCATTAATTTGATGTTAA
>JBBPBR010000003.1:58988418-59017639 GCA_037974775.1 Cicer pinnatifidum
TATATATATATATATATATATATATATATAATCACAATTTCAAAATGAATATATAAAAACAAAGAAAATCAAACACAATATTACTACGATCTCAATATAATTATTTATAAAATAAATAATTAAAATAAGATATATTTAGAAATAATTAAAATAAGAGATACTTAAAAATGATTAAAATATAAATATGTACACACTTAACATTAGTCAAACATATAAGAAAATATCATATTAATTACCAACTCACATATACACTTAAAATCATATAAAATCTTGTTCTTTAAAATATTACACTAAAATACTTTTATTTTTATAAAAATATATAAAATAATAAAGTAAAATATTTATTATTTATATTGCTCATTAAATACAATATCTATCAAACCAACACATCATAGAAAACATCCCTATAACGAAAATTACTCACAAAATTTATCAATATATATTCTAAAATAATTTTAAAATCAAATTAATTATTTAAAATTCTATTTAATTAATAAAATAGTTTATTATCAAATTTAGGGTGTTACAATATAAGCTCAAGCATTGCATTGCATTTTCCTATCATTGTTTTGTTGTAATTAATAGGTATCGTGTGTGATGATAATTTCTCTTAGATGATTTGATGTTATAATGAAATGCAATGATTTTACTTGAGTGGTTTTAATTTTATAATGTGATGTTTTTCCTTGAAGAATGTTTGTGTTATGATACAATGTATTATGATTGTTTGTGTATTCTTCTTACTTATATTATACTATTAACATTATTTCAAAACTCACCTCCTTCGTTGTTTGTGTTTGACTGGATTGGCCCTACGTTTGCAAAATCGCAGTTATTACAGGTTAATGAGTCTTGAAGTTCAAGTTTGGGAGAAACCCCGCTCTAATAAGTGATACCGAGAATTAAGAGTTGTAATGTGTATTTTACTTATGTTATTACAAATGACTTTTTATATGAAAACCTTAGTACGAGTAAGTCTTGGGAATTAATCAAGAAATTCTAGTTAAATCAAGTTAATTGATATTGCACTATTTTAATTGAGGAACAAAGTTGAATTGTTACATGTGTATTTAGAGAAACGTGATATCCTAAATTAGAAATAAAAGTTTCTATTCTCTTTAACAAATTTTCTTTATCTGCTGCAAGTTTTCTTCAAATAATTTAGTATAAATTATTATAAATGTTATTTTGGGGTTTAGGGTGTCACAATGTTCGAGTTGTTAGATCACTAACATTAACAATTCAAGAAATGATTGAACATTCTTATTTCAGATGATGAAGGAAAATCATTTGTCGACACCCAAATGTTTTGTACAACTAAAATTTTCTATACAATATAAGAAAGCAAACATGATACTTTGGCAAGTTTGACATGTGTCAGCTAAATAGATGTTGAGACAAATATGAAGTAGAAATAACTACTATGCAAATTTTTCTTAAGAAAAAAAATAAAACTTCTATTACATCACAATTTGACATGATGGGTTCATTGAGAATGTAATGGTCAATTACAAAAAGTAAGAAAAATGAATTAAAAATAAAATACAATCAATTACACCATAGAGTCTTTATGAAAATAATGGTTAATAGAAATAACCACCTCATTTGCAGATTTTCTTTTAAGAAAAAAAATAAAACTTACAATTTGACGTGATGCATTCTTTGAGAATTTAGTGGCCAATTAAAAAAAATAAGAAAAACGAATTAAAAATCAAAATAATTTAATTAAAAAATTTAATTTATTTTATGAATTCTTATTGTGCCTTCAAATTTCTCTTTTTAAGTCTTTCCTTAATAATCTCCTATTTTTTAGGTTCCTCCCTTATAAATATCATTCATATTATATCATCTATACACAATTCACTTTTAATTTTTCCTTTACCAAAAACTTGTGATTTATTTTTGTGTTTATCGATGTCTGAAAAAAAAAATCAGATTTTGTCAATTTCTCCAAAATAGAAGTCATGGAATTTGGTTGTTAGAGTTGTGCGAATAGACGAATTTGGTTTTATGCGATGGAAATGGTATTGATGGATGACAAGAAGGTTTAATTATTTCCTTATAAATTTTTAGGAGCAATAGTGCGAAAAGCTATAGTCTGTGTACAACTAATGTTTTAAATTAATCCTCTCTCCTTACTAATCTCCTATTTTTCCGATCCCACCTTTATAAATATCATTCATATTATCTCACCTATACACCATTCCCTTTTATTTTTTCCTTTACCAAAAATTTGTTATTCATTTTTGTGTTGATCGATGTCTGAAAAAAAAAACAGATTTTGTCAATTTCTCCAAAAACGAATTTGGTTTTATGCGCTGGAATTATAAATTCAATGTTTTAAATTATACAAACACTTATATGGTATTGATGTTATTACAAATGACTTTTTATATGAAAACCTTAGTACGAGTAAGTCTTGGGAATTAAATCAAGAAATTCTAGTTAAATCAAGTTAATTGATATTGCACTGTTTTAATTGATGAACAAAGTTGAATTATTACATGTGTATTTAGAGAAACGTGATATCCTAAATTAGATATAAAAGTTTCTATTCTCTTTAACAAATTTTCTTTATCCGCGACAAGTTTTCTTCAAATAATTTAATATAAATTATTATAAATGTTATTTTGGGGTTTAGGGTGTCACAGTGTTCGAGTTGTTAGATCACTAACATTAACAATTCAAGAAATGATTGAACATTCTTATTTTAGATGATGAAGGAAAATCATGTGCAGACACCCAAATATTTTGTACAATGAAAATTTTCATGGAGAGGAAATTTAGTTTTCGATTAGATTTTTTATAATTTTGTTTACTATTACATCTTATTGATTGTAAATTGTTTATTTTTATTGGATGAGATTAAATTGACCATAAAAGTTAATTTATATATTTAATATCAATATTAATAAATTTTTTGAAAATTAATATAACAATTTATTTATTTATTTTTGTGCGATGCATGGATTACTCACTAGTTACCATTAATATGACGATTTTAATAATTTAATTTTGAATTAGTAATTTGCCTCTAAAAAGAGAAACCAATGAATGAAAATATTACTAATCCTATTAAAAAAAATGCATGTATATTTTGGTCTCCACATATTGTCCCCGGGAAAGAACAACACTAGAAAGCAAAATTAATTAATTAATAAACGGTGTTCTACTTCCAGTCCACACTCTCACTCACTCAAACTAAACCAAAATCAAACTTAACTCCTTCCTTCAACCACTGCTTTCCTTTTCCACTTCCACACTCTCTCTATCTTCATTGCCATGGGATTGCAAAACCCTAACTAACACTTAACACCTACACGCACTTCTACATTGCTGTTACTTCACGCGCCAGATCTACCACCTACCGTTTCAAACCATGCGCCACTAACTCCTTCGCAAAATGTCTCATTCTGATAACAGTAACCTCCACCGCCATGGTTCCTGGCCACCGGCCACTGATGCTAAGCCTATACCACCTTCTTCTTGGGCTAAAAAAACCGGTTTCAAGCCTAAATTCTCCGGTGAGACTAATGCCACTCACTCTGGCCAGATAAACCGTCTATCTCCTAAGCCTACAGAATCCGAACGGCAACTGGATCTCGAAGCAGGTCGCGTTCGTCCACCGGTAAACGGCGTCGTGCATAACAACAATGTTACTGTTTCCGTTCCGGCACCGGCTACTGCTCCGGTTCCGGTTGCTAAGGATCAAGCGATGAAGAAGCGAAGGGATTCTGACGGTGTTCCGAGTACTAACGGTCAGGCAAATCCGGCACCGGTGGCGGAGCAGCCGCGGAGAACGGCGAGGTTTGAGGAAGTGCTTGATGGTTTGGTTGTGAATGACGAAGAATTTGCATCCAGGCACGCTCATATGAAGTATGAGCTTAGAGATTTTCCTGGTTTAGGTATAAGTTGGAAACTTTTGTGGGATTTTTTAGTTTTTTTATTTCGATGATTTTCCCTCTTTTTTTTTTTTTTTCAATGTTTGTTTCTAATTCTGAAAATTTTGCCGTGTTTTGACTATGATTGTATTATTATGTGTATGTGTAGTTCCAATTGGTGTGTATGGTATTCAGCATTACGTTTCGATGTTAGGTTCCTTGGTTCTCATTCCACTTGTCATTGTTCCTGCTATGGGAGGTTCTCATGTGAGTCATTTTCAAGTTTTTTCGTGTTTTGTTTCTCTTGTACATGGAAAGGTTGTTTTTGTTGTGTGTGTGTGTTGTGCTGTTATCTGATCTGTTAGTGAATATGCAGGAGGAAACTTCTTTGGTGGTATCGACGGTGCTCTTTGTTTCGGGATTGACAACTCTATTGCATATTAGTTTTGGGTCTAGGTTGCCCTTGATACAAGGACCTTCATTAGTTTACTTGGCGCCGGTTCTGGCTATAATAAACTCCCCAGAGTTACAAGGATTAAATGGAAATGTATGTATGTATGGCTGTTTCTTTTCTTGTTTCTTTATGTTCCAGATAATATTAACTACTTAATGCTTATGGTCTATATCATGGTTCCATCCAACATAGTTTTGTAACAGTTTTCTCTCAAAATTTTGTTATTCATAAGGTCTCATGTGATTTTGTCGTGTTGTAATTTTTTTGGTGGCATAATTGAAACAAAGTCAGCTGATTAGGTTTCTTTCTCTATTTGCAGAAATTCAAACATTTAATGAAGGAGCTTCAGGGAGCTATAATTATTGGATCTGCTTTTCAATCTTTACTTGGATATACTGGACTTATGTCTCTCTTAGTAAGGTATGATTTTGTGATTTTCTCTTCTTGCTTATTTTTCTTACTAGTTTTTATTAGTACATGCTTCATTGTTTCCCCAAATAGGATTTATTGTTGTGGACTGAGGGAATGTGTGTCACTTTAAAGGTTGAGAAATTCAAGTAAAAAAATTCAAAGAGGTTAATTGGTTAAGACACATTTGTAGGGGCAGAGAATATTTACTCACAAAACTAATTCATTTCTTAACTGATTATATTTAATATTTAATGGATTACAAACGTTATTAGACATCTTATTACCACATGAGATACTTCTGAATATATCATCAACAGTTGGTTATTAGTATGGCTTCATTCTCTAAATTGCACCCCTTTGGAGGATCCAAATCCTAGTCCATGTCTCAATTCTTGAGGAGGACTGACAGTGCTACTTGTAGTTATAGGTGACATGACCAACCAATTAAGGACTGCTGACAAGAATTGAAACTAATACCTTAGTGTTGACACAATTCTTTTACTAGATGAACTAAATTTTATTAGCATTGTCAAATTAATAATTAAAAAATACAATGATATGAGAGGACATAAACTTAAAACAGACTACAATAATAGTAAGTTCATGTGAATGCCATTTAATTGGGATCCCATGTGGCAGGTTTAAATCCCCCCTACCTCCCCCTAAGTCTTGGGCAAATTGCTCAAAATATATTTAAATTATCTGGTTAAAAAATGTACTATTGGAGTAGTATACAAGTACTTTTTAATCGAAATGATAAATATATTTATCCTTTTGTCATCAATTAAGGCTGTTATCTAATTTTGATAATTGGTTGGTTTAGAGTTTATAATTTCCAGTTCTCATAACTAAGATGCTGGGAGTATTCTTCAATGGAAACAGTTGCACATAGTTTGTTTGAGTAGTATTTTCACATGACTCTTTCCCATTCATATCATATGCATCAACCCCCTCACTTTGGGTGCAATGTGGAACTTTGTCCTTTGCCCTCCCTTACGATTTAAATCACTTCAGTGCCTGAGCTTTTTGGAATGAATACATTTCATACCTTTTCTGTTCAATGTAGTTGATAAAGATTAAAGACCCTCATTTTATGAGTTTCCTTTCAGGTTGATCAATCCTGTTGTTGTATCCCCAACTATTGCTGCAGTTGGACTTTCATTTTTCAGTTATGGATTCCCATTAGTTGGTACATGTCTTGAGATTGGTGCAGTACAGATATTGGTGGTTATTATTTTTTCTCTTGTAAGTTTGTTTACTTGACCCATTTATTTTAAAAAATATTTATTTAATGTATTTGAAATATCCAGTATGCATATTGCACTGTGCTAAAATTTGTTATCTGTTATTTCCTGTTTTCTACAGTATCTTCGTAAGATATCTGTTCTTGGACATCGCATATTTCTAATATATGCAGTAAGTTGAATGTTACATTATCGTTCCAAGTTATTCAACAGTAGTTGAAATTTTTTTTTTGTATTGCAATAAATGATCTCTGTTTGCTTCACCTAACTGCCAGATTCCTCTCGGCCTAGCAATTACATGGGCATTTGCTTTCTTGCTTACCGAAGCAGGGTTTTACAGCTATAAAGGGTGTGATGTAAATATACCTGCATCAAATATGGTTTCAGAGCATTGCAGAAAGCATTTTTCTAGGATGAAGCATTGTCGGGTTGATACTTCTCAGGCATTGAAATCCTCTCCATGGTTTAGATTTCCCTATCCATTACAATGGGGTACTCCTGTCTTTCACTGGAAAGTGGCTTTTGTTATGTGTGTGGTTTCTTTAATCTCATCTGTGGATTCGGTTAGTTTCTTGTCTTTTTCTGTTTTAGTTCCTGGACTGTATTTATCTTACTTCTGTCTGAATATGTTGACAATTTATCTTGCTTGTGTTATAATAGTTAACTAACTTTCTACTGGACCTTTTGTACTATCTTTATAGATTGTTCATTTTCTTATATTTGATACAGGGTTTTGGTTGACAATTATGATTTGGACCTACCAAAATTGATATTATTATTAATAAAATAATGGCTTGGATGCATGTAGGAAACTTGTATTTGAAATTCACCTGCGACTATTTATGACTTTATTTAAACTGCGAGATTTATCAATGAAGGGGTTAAACTTGTGAGTGAAGTACCTGGAGGTTGTCAATTGTCCTGTAGTTTATCAGATCCAAACATAAAAGTAACAACTGTCAGCTTTTCATGTTTCTATATGATTAATGCCTTTTCTTTCTGCCACTCTTCATTTTCATTTCAAGTAGATATCAACTGCAATGGTGAGTAATTTAGTTTAAGTCCTATCTACCTGGGAAATGTTTGGATCAGGGGAAATAATTCTACTACTTGTAAGGGCCTGTTTGGTTTGAAAAAAATCGCCGTATTTTCTGTTTTCACTAATAATTAAGCAGTGTCAATTTGTGTTCAGTTTTTACTTTCTTTGTTGTTTTTAAAGATATGCAAATGAAACAGTGAAAACAACATAATATTGTTCACTGTTTCTTATACAAATATTTGAAAATCGAAAACTAAGTGTTATTTGTGTTATTTAAGGTGAAAAGAGGAAACAAAAATAGAAATTGTTTTCAACCAATCTGGTTCTTGAATTTCAAGAATTTTAATGATTCAAGCAACTTTTTAATTAGTCATACATTAACATGTACTAATTTATAGAGATTAACAAATAACAACTATGTAAAAAAGGGCAACCAAGGAAGGGTCGAACCTCTTGTGAATCTATTGTAGGCAATATTACATTGTATTTATTTGCAATAGGTCGATTCCACAACTCAATCCTATGATCTCCAATCACATGACAGTAGATTCAACCTTTGTGCCAAGGCTCCCCTTATAACAATATACCTTCTCAAAATTTAGATAATATGTTCTTTGTATTTTTCTCTATTTGCAAGATTGACAAATCACTAAATATTTTTATTGATTTCCATTTGCTTTAAACTTGGCAGGTTGGCTCATACCATGCATCTTCTTTATTGGTAGCATCGAGACCTCCAACTCCTGGAATTGTTAGTCGAGGAATTGGTTTGGAAGGTCTCTCTAGTGTCTTGGCTGGGCTATGGGGAACTGGAACTGGTTCTACAACTTTAACTGAAAATGTTCACACAATTGCGGTGACTAAAATGGGAAGCCGGCGGGCTGTTCAACTGGGTGCATGCTTTTTGATAGTGTTGTCTCTTATAGGTATGATTCTTTTATCATTCTTAAATGTAACCTTCATTGGAAGTACACTTATTTTATGAGCAATGGGTTATAAAGATGGAAACTGTAAAGTCATTTAGGCTATGCATATTTGATATTTCTCAGAAAGAAACTCATGCCATCAATACCAACTGTGATATTATTTATCATTCGATTTCTATGGTTTCCTTGGTTTTACTATGACACTGAATTTACATTTTGCTGGTCTGTGGCAATGAGGCAATTGTTGTGTTAAAGCATATGATGTTTGCAACTATGATGAGACACATGCAAAAATGAGACGCTTGAGAGTCATAAACAAACTCCAACCTGAGACATGCAAAACATTGAATTGCTCTGTTATATTTAAAGTATTCTATTTGTTCTGATACATGTAGGACATTGCCACAGCTTTTTCCGTGGTATCTGTGCTTGATAGCTCTTTGCTGCCCAATTGTTCAGGGGGTTATATCTTTCTTTGCATGGAAAACTCATTTCTTAAAATGGTTGTCTAGTAATCGTTTTTGAGCTGATGGTTTTTAGATTAATAATATCTTGCCTTAAATTTTTCTGTAAGTCATAATACCTCTTAAAGCCAGTACTTTTCCTGGCATTGCATAAAATCCCGTTCTAAAGAAAACCGTGTCCTTGTGGAAAGTGCTACATAGCTTTCTCTGAGATACTTTCCCCCTTATCCATATACTTGGTGTATATATGTCTTAATCATTACCAAGTCCATCAACATAACAGAAACTTTAGAAAAGCTGTTGATTTCTTTTGCTGGCCGTATCCCTTTTTGGGTTTATAAGCCAAAGCACAACTTGAATATATATTTCATTCATAGAAAAATTTTCGTGCAAATTTATCCATGTTTAATCATGCTTATTCTGTACAACAGGTAAAGTTGGAGGGTTCATTGCTTCAATTCCTGAAGTTATGGTTGCTGGCCTCCTCTGCTTTATGTGGGCAGTGCTCACAGCATGGGGCTTGTCAAATCTACGCTACAGTGAGGCTGGAAGCTCTCGCAATATCATCATAGTTGGGTTATCATTGTTTCTCTCTCTTTCTGTACCTGCCTATTTTCAACAATATGGCATCTCTCCGAATTCCAACCTGTCTGTGCCAAGTTATTTTCAGCCCTACATTGTTGCTTCTCACGGGCCTTTCCACAGCGGATATGGAGGGGTATGCCACGGTGTCATGTTTTTCACTATTATGAAGTCCTTGAATTTGCTTGTCAATTTTGTGATCTATTTGTTAACCATCACGAGATATTTGGAAAATATAATAAGTAATTCAAAGGCCACTTTACACTCACTTTAATTGGATGACATTCAAATGAGTCTCACAACACTATGTAGGTCATATAAATTTGATGGAATCTATATTAATTTCAACTAATAGGAGAACATCTTAGTGTGTTGCTCGTATTTCTGTTTTTATATTTAGTTGACACGACTGGTTTTTCTGAAAGAGCACTAGTTAATTTGTTCCTTTTGCAGTTGAACTATGTCTTGAACACACTTTGTTCACTACACATGGTGATAGCGTTTCTCGTTGCTGTTATCCTGGATAATACCGTACCTGGAAGTCAGCAGGAGCGAGGGGTATACGTCTGGTCCGAGCCCGAGGTTGCAAGAAGGGAACCTGCTGTTGCTAAGGATTACGAGTTGCCATGGAGAGTTGGTCGGATTTTCAGGTGGGTGAAATGGGTTGGTCTCTGAAAGATTGGGGTTATGATGGTTTACATTTTTCACTTTTATTAAATGTTCATGGGACACCATGTAATTCACATGCCTCGGGCCCAATGATGGATAGTAATAGGTCATGTTACATAGTAAATTTTTATACATTTTGGGGGAAGGTGGGAGATTCGTAGGGGTCTATTTATGTTGTAATTTATTTGATTAGATTAGATTATCCATGTATCTACTAGTTCTGATTCATTCAAAATCTCCCAGGCGGATTTTCTCTCGCTCTCTTGCTTTATAAAGCGAGGTTTGGCAAATCATTTTTATGTATATATACACACTTTTCCTTTTTTTTAACCATTTTTATCGATCTTCATCGCAGCTCTATGATGTAGCAACCTTATCATATATATTTCGTTGTCCTATGTTGCCGTAGAAAATATTGAATTGAATTGATTTATTTGAGTTTATTTATAAATTATAAATTCCTGGAAAAAAAACTATCTATCTACATGCATAAGTACATTGAGTCTGATGGTTGAGCTTATAGAAATAATTAGTGACATGTTACTAAGTTATTTTCAGATTATTTTTATAAGCTTATTATATAATTGGTAACTTCAATTCTAATTTCTCACCAGAAAAATGTCTATCTATTGTTATTGTCTTTGGTTTGTATATTGTGACTTATCAATGTAGAATAATAAAATATGCGGTTGGGATTTGAGGTTTTTAAACTTATTGTTGGACTTTTTAAATTAGATAGACTTTTCTAGAAGTCTTGGTCTTATTTTTTTATATAAAAAACCTTGACCTGACGTAGATCAAACTGTAAACCCTTGTGAGTTGATTTGGTCTATTACCAACTCTATCATAAACATAATCATAATTATAGAAAAGAAAAATTATTGATTCACTAACAGAAAATTAAGTTTTTAATATGACGAATTAAGTCGTTAAGTCGTTTACATGTCATCAGTGTCAATTTTGTAAATAGATGAAACACATTTAATATATATTATAAACCGATTTAAAAAGAGATAGTAAAAAAAATTAATATATATTTCTTTCTCTATATTTAACTCGGTTACTTAGTAAACTACTCAATAAAATGAGGCGGCGACAACTTATAAATATCTAAAATTTGTTTAACGTAATTATATTGATAACACATTTTCTATTCTCTAACTTCGTGAACCCTTGCAACTGTCTGACTTTACTCTAACATCGACTCTGTGAACACACAACTGCATTTCGTGGCTTTACTCTGTTCACATCTACTTCACAATCATTGCCGCCGTTTTATTGCCACCATTTCAAGTTTGGTTCTCAAGTCTTGTTAATTGAATAATAAACTTTATTTATGTAGAGATACTAATGTGAATAATTTTTTTTTATAATTTTCTACTGTTATAATTGTTGATATATAATAATAATTTTGACATCTTACTTTGATATAATGATTAGTATACATAGCCATAATTTTGGCATCTTAGGTTGCTATAATGATTAGTAACATCTTAGTTGAGAGAGAGCTATATAGTATGGGAAAGAAAAAAAAATACATGCCAAATTCATTTTTATAACATGTTATTGATTGTATTTTTTTATTTTATTTTATTTCTATGATTAAAAATTATAAGTGGTTTTTGGTTGTATTGTTTAATGTTCGTATGATAAAAAAGTAGGATTCAACCGATATTGATTGTGTTTTTTGCTAATATATGTATATTGAATATTGCTACGTTGTGATTTTGTAATTTTCGTCTTGTTAAGATTAGTTAGTGTTGTGAAAAATAGAGATCAATGAGTAATCAAACCAAGACTTTGAAATAACAATTTACAAGAAAAGGGGTTTGAATTGTAATTTTACCTATTTAAAATTTCCTAAAAAAATTAACTCAAAATTGATCTTGGTTGTAAAAACAGAAAAGACATAACGTTCTTGGTTTTGGAACCAGAAATGCATAACGTTCTGGGTTAGTTGAAAGTGACAGTTTTAGCTTATCTTTTAATTAAACAATTGAAAGGCTAAAAGTAAACAGACAAGGGAAGATAAATAACGCACATATATATCCTGGTTCACCAAATATGGGTTACGTTCAGTCCTCACAAAAGTGAGATTTTTCACTAAGTGTTCAAAGCAACAATGTTCTTGGTTCTCACACAACTTTTCCATATCAATATTGATCTTATTACAACTTACTACCTTTCAGTTTAGAAAGCATTTCCACAGCTTTACCGCTCAATCTTTTAGAAAGGATTTTTACAAAAGCTTCTCAAGCTATTTTAACATAATAGTCTTGAGTGTACAAAGTAATGATTTAAAGTATATAAGAATTAGGTTATGCTCAACTCTTGTTTGAGAATGGATTCTGATTTTAGAACTAACCAATGATTGAAACTTTAAGCCAATTGAGAACCGAACTGAAGGATGCTTCTATCAATCTCAATGAATTTCGAATGTGATTGCAAAATGAAGTATTACTTGCTTTCTTGAGTTATGATCATCCCTTTATCTTGATGTCTCTTTTATAGGCTTCAAGATAGCTTATGAAAACTCATGTGACCGTTGGGAGTTGTCCAGCTGTCATATGTCAGTGAGTGGATAAGATCAAACATAAAGCAAGAATGTTCTTGGTTTTAGGCAGCCTTGCATTTTGAAAATCAAGAACGTTCTTCGTTCTTGCTTTTGTGAGTTTTTGATTTTCTTGATATTTGTCTTGATTAACTCACTCAAGCAAACATATTAAATACCAATATGCATATAATCATAATTATCATTTGTTTATCATCAAAACATTTATTTGGGATTTTGTCTCAACAATCTCCCCCTTTTTGATGATGACAAACATGTTAATTAAGATTTTAATTTTGATTCTTTTAATGATTATGTAAGAGTGTTTTTAAGATAAAAGCTCCCCTTCAATATGTGTTATCCTCTTTGAACCAATATATTTAAACAATAATCACAAGTTCATGCTTAATGGTTCAAATATAATTTCATTAACAAAGGACAATAGTCATAAGGTCATACATAATAGCATTGATTTAAAATTATGATCATCAGTTCATACATAGTAACAACATATTATAGAAGCAGTTCATACAAAAAATAAAGTCTTATGATATAGCTGATGATTAAAAAACTAAATAAAGCTAAATTAAATTCCCCCCCCCCCCTTTGTCATAACAAAAAGGGAACAAGAGTAGCAACATATCTAGAATGATAATGATGGAGAAGAACCCTCTGATGATGAAGAGAACGATGGTTGTGGAATTGGTGGAAAAATTGGAGGTGGATTCGAAATGGGTGGCTCAATACCAAACTTTGGAGCAAGCTGGTTCTCCATCCAATCTCTCAGAATAGCTTGTTCTTTGTCCTTATGTATCATTATGGCTAGGATGTTCTGAAGAGTATTGAAGATTACTTTGTTAGTCTTTGAGCCGTTTGTCACCACCTTTGATTTTTTTAGAGGAGGCTGATCAGGGGTAGTTTGAGAGGGTGCAATAGAGGTACAAAATATTGACAAAGTAGCAAAAGATGTGTTAATTTGTGGAAGAGGAATGGCAAAGGTGAGGAGGTGAGGTTGTGAGGTATAGTTGACTTAAATTCTTGAAAGACCAAAAATTGACTAATTTCAAAAATGGAAGAACTTGTTTTTTGAGGTGAGACAAATGCAGGTGACATGATAGAGGTTGGTTGGTGAGGCATAGAAGGACACATACCAGAAAAGAGTGACTTTGGAGTGGTGTGAGAGGCAGTAGCAGTATGTATTTGATTATTCTCAAGATGACGGGGAACGTTCTAGTGAGAGGGAGAACATTCTTCATTTGTTGGTTGGATTAAATTTGGAGGACTTTTGGAGTAACACTCAGACCTCTTTCTTTTTACAAATGGAGTGAATGTTGCATTTGGAGCATATTGGAGTTGTTTCATATGAGAGATGTTTTTGGATGAAAATTTTGATACCTTGACACATGAGGATTCTATAGATAGAGGCACATCAAAGAATCTGAAGATTTTAGAGAATACCATGCCATAAGGATACTGTTTCTCTTGTAGACTTTGTTGATGGAAGAGGTCATGTGATGGATGATTAAGTGGGGCAGATTTAATTTCTCCTTATGGAGAAGGTGATAAATGACTAGGGCGTCATTATCAGATACAATTCATGGCTGCCACATCGTGGTAAGATGAAGTGTTGGCTGATTTTATTGAAGATTATAGGGAGTGGCTTCAAATCAGCTGAGATGTAGTTTGTAGACTCAACCACAAAAAATTATTGGAACACATCATCTATTGGGATATTAAGAGTTGAATACCAGTCTTGTCCAGAAATAGATGGTCCTTCATAAGGCAGATGAAGGATTTCAGCAAGGATTCAAGGAGTGAGACATATTTCAATGCCTTTAATTTTTGAGAGAATTAATAATTTGTCTGGGAAGGTTTCAACCTTGCAACAAAAAGCTCGTATAACCTCAGGATAGTAACAATCAGAGATTTGCGGAAAATCAGTCCAACCTAAAACTTCTATATGATCATTAATATTAGTGCCTTCATATTGCAGATTTTCAAATATGAACACACGACCAATACCTATTGGTCTCTGACCCTATGTTTCATGGTAAAGTTTTTGATTTTGAGATGAAATTAGAGGGGGGATGAGAACTTTTGGTTTGGTGGATACTTTGATTTTAGGATTTGAGGATCGTTTTGGATTTTTGAAGAACATTCCAGGATTGGAATTTTTAAAGAACGTTCTAGGTTTGGATTTTTATTTGAAGAACGTTCTGGATTTTTTGCAAACTTAGGTAGTTTTAGATTTCTAAAGTAAGAAAATCTGAAAGGGTGGAGGAGGACTTAAGTGAGGGTTTTGTCTTGTTTTTAGAAGATTTAGGGTTGGATGGTTTCTTTTGATGCGATTTCGGGGTGGTTTTGGAGGAAGTTTGTTTAAGGGATTTCTGAAGAGTGTTGGAAGAGGTTTTTTAAGGAGCTTGTTGAGGAGATTGTTGAGGATTTCTTTGAGGGGTTTGTTGAGGAGATTGTTGAGGGGTTTTGGAAGGTGATGTTTGAGGAGTTTGGGAAGGGTTTTCTAAAGGGATTTGAGATGGATTTTTTAAGGGTTCAGATGATGGTGTTGGGTTTGAAGTGGAAATGTTTTGTAATGGGGTGGAATCAGAATCATCATCAGAGATTGTGTAGACTGTTGTGTCAGTTGTTTTAGACTTGAAAGTTCCAATTCCAACAAGAATGCGCATTGATCTTCGTTTGTAGGATGCAGATGGTGGTTGTGTTTTGAGTGTGTTCTTGAGATGTGGTGGAGATTGATGAATGGTGGGATCCCCGCATTGATACAATGGTGGAAAGAGGAGTTGGTGTGATTAAAGGAGGGCTTGATTCGCGGGATGAGGACATTAGGTCAGAAAACGTTTTTTCATATGAAGAATGAGTGGGTGTTGGTTTATGTGGTGGTGAAGGTGATAATTTTGGAGATAGTGAAGGGGATGGTGAGGAAGATGATGATTGTGTTATGAGATTAGGGTTTTTTCGTGTTGTTGTTTTTGTACAAGCCATTGTTGAGGTTGTAAGACATATGACTCCCTGATCATGACTTTGATATAGGGGGAGAATACTTGACATATGCCTCCTTGTACATGATTTTGATATAATGACCAAACATACAATGTATATGTATTATTTGATTGATCTAATGGTTTGAATTGAGAAATATTTAAGGAAAATGAACAAACACTACACATTGGGACAAAACTTGAAAGTCAAGCAATCAATCAATGATGGATGATATACTACCAGCTTGAAGAATGATGTATAAATGTGTCTAGTGTTAATTGTGTCTATTAGGTAGACTCAATCATAATGATTTCTCATATAATATCTGTCAATGAAATCATAAAATAAGTTTTAATCAATCAAGTAATAAATCAATTGATAAATCAATTGGCCAATCGATTGTCTGACTCACAGAATAAAAGTTTCACCAAGTTAATCGATTGGGAAATCGATTACTTAAAGGTTTTCATTAAAACATGTGTTCTAAGTGTTGACAAATGAATTGGACAATCGATTTTCACATCAATTGAGTAATCGATTTTGTGATTCACAAAACCAAGCTCGTACTGAGTTAATCGATAGGCAAATCGATTACAAAAATACTTTTTCATCAGACATGGGTTCTATGATCAACGAAATCGATTGGACAATCAATTGAAATAAGTTTCTTAAGTTGCAAGTTTTGCACTAATCGATTAGGTAATCGATTGAAAGAATGAACTGGTTAATCATTTATCAGAAACATATTGCATAATCGATTGGCACAACGATTTTAACTAAATAGCTAAGTCACTGTAACAAGCCAAATCGATTAGAGAAAAACAGCTGAGTCACTGTGATCAACCAAATCGAATGGTAAATCGATTGGAGTAAAACATCTTAGTCACTGTGACCAGCCAAGTCGATTGACGAATCGATTGAAGTAAATGTTTGAGTTATAGGGAGAATTTAGCCCATTGCCAAATCGATTATGTTAATAAAAGAGTCGACTGAGTAATCGATTGTTTTGATCTCGTTGTTTGAACAAAACAAGTATAATCGATTATTCAATCGATTCTGATATAAACTTAGTATCAGTTTCTGATTTATGCATTAAAAGAATTGATTAGCAAATCGATTAGTTCTTCTATTTTCAAGATTCAAGAAAAACAAGAAACGCGATAATTGATTAAGCTGAAATTACACTTTAATAAAATCGATTGGGAAATCGATTTATCTGATGTTTTTCTGAAAATATATAAACTGATTCAATCACAAATTTCATTAATGACATAACACACACATACAGAAAAATAACAATCACTTTTCTCATAAACTCAAAACTGAAATACACTCTGAAAAGATTGTCATAGCTCACTAAAAATACATTGGCAAATAGTGTGTGAGATCTTCTATTGTGATTGAGTCAATCTTCTTAGTCTTCTTTTATCTCTTTTGAAAGAACAACTATTTGTATAGAAGTTTCTGGAAAATCCAGTGGTGTAAACTGGTGGCTATCTGTTTTGGTGCTTGTGTTCATCAAGAAGAAGCCTTAACTTGATCTCGTGAGGGTTTGGCGAGTAGCTCTTAGGGATAAGTTGGTATTGTAATAGAAGTGATGTTGAGTTGGATGGATAAGTCTGTAAAAAGTACTCAAGTCAATTCTAGTGAAAGGCTGAAATCATTGTTGATTTCAAGACTGGATGTAGGCTATCAAACTGATAGCCGAACCAGTATAAAATTCCTGGTGCACGATTTCCTTTATCTTTTCTCTTTATATTGATATTGCATGAATGTTTGTTCTTGGATGTTTGTATTTGTGAATCTTTGTTTCTGAATAATTTCTTGAAACTGTCATTGTTAACTTGGTTAATAATCTTGTAAAATTAGTGAAGCCATTTCATATAATTTTTTAATAATAGAGGCCATAATTTCTAAAAGAGGTTTCGAGTTTGGACAAGGAAGAAGAAGAATGAGAGGACGTTGTTCAAAAAGTGAAAGGTTGTTGTTTAGTGAGAATTAAAAAAAAAATTGAATTTTTTCTGAACGGTTATTGAGAGAAGCAAGAGTGCCATGTGCGGGTGTGATGTGATTGATGGAGCAGACATTTCTTGGGAAGGAGGAAGTTTGTAGACAATGTGGTAGTAGTGGGTGGAGTGGTCGTTACTTTATGAAAAAGTGTCAGTAATACATGCTGAAAAGTTGATTTTTGATTTTTTTGCTTTATATTAAGAACGAGAACGTTCTTGAGCTGCTTCTTGAAGAGAAACAAGTAAAAAGGAGAACGTTCTCCATTACTACCAGAATGTTCTGGTTTCATCTTTTAATCATTCTGAGCAGGATTTTTAATGATTTTCAACCGTTCTTTGATTGAAATAAAACTTTCTTCGACAAGAGGTTTTGTAAAAATATTAGCAAGCTGATTTTTTGTATCAACAATGATAAATTCAATCTCCTTTTTATTTACATGATCTCTAATAAAATGGTGTTTTATTTCAATATGATTTGATCTAGAATGCTGGATAGGATTTTTGGAGAGATTAATAGCGCTAGTGTTATCATAATAGATTGGAATGAGAGTAATTTAATGAAAAATCTTCCAGTTGGTTTTTGATCCATAATACTTGTGAACAACAATTTGTTGCTGAAACATATTCCGCTTCAGTGGTTGATAGAGCAATTGTATTTTACTTTCTGCATGACCAGCTTATTAAGGCTTCTCCTAGGAACTGACATGCTCCACTTGTGCTTTTTCTTTCAATCTTATCTTCAACATAATTTGCATCACAATAAGCTACAAGATCAAAGTGAGAACCTTTGTTGTACCAAAGGCCAAGATTAGTAGTACTGACTAGATAGCGAAAAATTCTTTTTACAGCAGTTAAGTAGATTCTTTTTGTGTAGATTGAAACCTAGCACATAATCCTACTGCAGAAACAAGTCTAGTCTACTTGCAGTTAAATATAGTAGAGAGCCAATCATTCCCCTATATTCTTTTTCAAAAATTGATTTTTTGTTTTCATCTTTATCTAATGAAGAGGATTGATGCATGGGTAATTTTAGCTTCACTCGTCTTATATTTTTTAATAATTCCTTTATGTATTTTTCTTGACATATGAAGATTCCATCTTTATGTTACTTAATTTGTAAACCAAGAAAATACCTTAACTCTCCCATCATACTCATCTCAAATTCAATTTGCATAAGATTTGAAAAATCATCACACATCTTTTCATTTATTGAGCCAAAAATGATATCATCACACACCCTAGAACAATAAGTAAATTATTTTTTTTTTGTATTCTTGAAAAGTGTTGTGTCAATTTTTCCACAGGAAAAATCGTTTTTGATAAAAAAAAAAATAAAAAAAAGAGCTTAATCGTTCATACCAAGCTCGACGGACTTGTTTCAAACCATATAAAGCTTTAGTGAGTTTGAAAACATGGTTTGGCTTGTTTTGATTTTTGAAACCGGGAGGTTGACGAACATAAACTTGTTCATTTAGAAAATCGTTTAAAAATGCACTTTTAACATCCATTTGAAAAAGTTTAATGAGTTTATGAGATGCATATGCAAGAAGGATTCGTATGGCTTCTAACCTTGCTATTGGAGCAAAAGTTTCATCATAGTCTATTCCTTCTTGTTGATTATAGCCTTGGGCAACTAATCTTGATTTGTTTCTAACTACTCTTCCTTCTTCATCAAGCTTATTTCTAAATACACATCTTGTTCCAATTATGGACTGATTTTGTGGATCTGGAACAAGGGTCCATACTTCATTTTTTTTCAAATTAAAGAAGCTCTTCCTTCATTGCTTCAATCCAAGATAGATCAACTATACTTTCCTTGATGGATTTTGTTTCTAATTGAGATATCATTTCCATGTTGCTGTTAACATCATCCTTAAATGACATTCTTGTCCTAATTCCATCTTATATCACCAATTATTTGATTTTGAGGGTGATCTTCTATTAATCTCCAGCTTTTGGGAGGAGTTTGAAATGGAGAAATCTCGTTTTCCTAGGGAACGTTCTGCTATGACTGTCCAGAATGTTCTTCCTCCTCGTCATGTTTTTTTCTTAGATCAAGATCATCAAATAATACATGTATACTAATTTCAACGGTCTTGTTTCTTAAATTGAAGACACGATAACCTTTAGATTTTGTTGAATAGCCCAAAAAAATTGTTTTGTCTGATTTTGCATCAAATTTTCCCAAGTTGTCTTTGTTATTTAATATGTAGCAATAGCATCCAAAAATGTGAAAGTATGAAATATTTGGCTTTCTATTTTTCCAAATTTCATAGGGTGTTTTGTTTATAATTTTTCTTATTGATACACGATTCAAAATGTAGCATGAAGTATTAACTGCTTCTGCCCAAAAATATTTTTCAACATTTGATTCTTCTAAGATTGGTCTTGCCATCTCCTGCAATGTTCTATTTTTTCATTCAAAAACTCCATTTTGTTGAGGAGTTCTTGCACAAGATAGATTGTGGGAGATACCAAGTTCATCAAAAAATGTTTTAAAAGATGCATTAATAAACTCTCCTCCATGATCACTTCTCGCAGAGATTATGTTGGATTCTTTTTCATTTATAATTTTTTTACAGAATGTTCTGAAAGTAGTGAAAGCATCATCCTTTTGTTTTAAAAATAACACACATATGTATCGAGAAAAATCGTCAACAATGACAAAACCATATTTCATACCTCCTAAGCTAGTAGTTTTGATAAGATCAAAACGATCAATGTGAAGTAACTCAAGAGGTTTCTTAGTTGAAATAAACGTTTTTGCATGAAAGTTACTCTTAACTAATTTTCCTTTTGCACAAGCTTCACATACCTTATCTTTTTCAAAGTTTATTTTGAGAAGCCCTCTAACTAGATCTAATTTTGATAAGTTTGAAATAGTTTTCATACTAATATGTCCAACACGTTTATGCCATATCCATTTATCTTTATCAATGGACATAAAGCATGATTCAGCTGGTAATTCTTCAATGTATAGAACATAAAGATTTTTTCTTCTTGATGTAGAAAATAAAATTTCATCTGAGTTTCTGATTTTGCATAGATTTTGTTTGAAAAAAACTTTGAAGCCATTATCACAGAGGTGACTAATGCTCAAAAGATTATGTTTCAATTCTTCCACATATTGAACATCATTAATTTTGGCAGAATTTTCCCTGCCTATTGTGCCTTTACCTTTGATTTGGGCTTGATCATTGTTCTCGAATGTTACTAGTCCTCCATCCTTTTTAGTGACGGATAGAAAGCTTTCTTTATCTCCCGTCATATGTCTTGAACAGCCACTGTCCAAGAACCATGGCTTTTTCTTGACATTTTGACATATATCCTAAAAAAACGCAGATTGATGGAAAACTAAAAAAACGGAGATCGATCAAATCAATGTCAAAAACGTTCTCCGTTTTCTTACTAAAATAGAGAATGATTAGTTTTAAGCATAATTTAAAGCTTGTGATGCTAAAATGAACACACACTTGTTAAACCAGTTCATAGATTAACTCCTACGTCTGGGGGGATTGGATCGACTTGAATTGTCACTAGTTATGAGATGAAAATGTTTACAATGATAGATTTTTTCTATGCTGCCAGATTTTCCACACTTAGTCAAATTGTAGCTTGCTTTCTATCACTCTATCTATTTTTGCCAGCCTTGCTTTTGCTTATATACAATTAGTTTATAATTTTAGAGTAACAAACTAACTAACTAAAGTAGTTACAAGTAGTTACAACTAACTAATTAATTGCCAAAAAACAGTTTGACTTCTTAATTGAATACCACTTTTAACAATTCTCCACCTTGGTACCAAATGAGAAGCTTCAACTTGTGATTCTACAAATCAGATCCTCTTAGTCCTTGATCTCAGTTCTTGTACTTGACTTGCAGCATATCCAAATAGTATTTGAATTTGCTAAGTATGACAGGTTTTGTAAACATGTTTGCAGGATTATCACTTGTGTGCACCTTTGTCACATGTATCTCACCCTTTTCAATGACATCTCTGATGAAATGAAATGAAGTATGATGTATATATGATTGGTTCTTTTATGATACATTTGATTTTTACTCAAGTGAATGACATTTTGGTTGTCACAGTTTATGGACACAAATTCTTGCTTGACTCCAAGTTCTGTGATTAATCCTTCTAGCCAAATTCCTTTTTTCACTGCTTCAGCAAAAACAACATATTCTGCTTAAGTTGTTGATAATGCCACTATGTGTTGAAGATTAGCTTTCCAACTAATTGTGTTGTTAAACACAATGAACACATAACTTGTAAGAGATCTTCTTATATCTAAATCTCCAGCAAAATCAGAGTCTACAAATCCTTGGACTGGTTTTGATGGTTCTGAACTTTTGCTTTATTCCAAACACATGCTTTGAGTTCCCTTTAGGTACCTTAGAATCCATTTGACAGCTTTCCAATGACTCATCCATGGGTTTCCTATAAACCTGCCCGTGACACTTACAACATGAGAAATGTATGGCGTTGAGCTGACCATAGCATATATGATACTTCCTATGGCACTTGCATATAATATATTCTTCATGTCTTCTGCTTCCAGGTTTGTGTTTGGTGAGATGGCTAAAGAAAGCTTCCAGTGAGCTGCTAGTGGAGAGTTGACTGCCTTTGATTCACTCATATTGAATCTATTTAGAACCTTTCCAATGTAGCTCTCTTGAGAAATTATCAGTTTTCCTTGTTCTCTAATTTAGATGATTTCCATTCCTAAGATCCTCCTGACTGGCCCCAAGTCCTTCATCTCGAATTCTTTTTTCAGTTGACCCTTCAATTTTTCTATTTCTTTCATACTTTTAGATGTTATTAGCATTTCATCCACATATAGCAACAAGTAAATGTGTGTGGTTGATGATACTTGTTTAAAGTACACATAACTATCAAAATTACTTATCGCATAACTTTGACTGAGTATGAATGAATAAAACCTTAAATACCATTGCCTTGGTGGTTGTTTTAGTCCATAGATTGATCTATTTAGCAAGTAGATCCAATCCTCCTTTCCTTAAGTCCTAAAGCCATCTAGTTATTGCATTAAGATTGTTTCATTCAGATCACCATGGAGAAATTATGTTTTGACATCCATCTGCTCCAATTCCATGTCAAAGTATGCTACCATGGCTAGAATCATCCTTATAGATGCAAGCTTGACTACAAGAGAAAAAATATCATTATAGTTTACACCTTCCCTTTGAGTGAATCCCTTTGCTACTAGCCTTGCTTTGAACATGGGTGGTTCAACTCCTGGAATTCCCTCCTTCCTATTGAAGATCCACTTGTTGCCTACAATTATGGAGTTAGTTGTCTTAGGTATGAGTTACCAAGTGTTGTTCTTCTCCAATGATTTCAACTCCTCAATCATAGCTACAATCCATTTATCTTGTCTTGAGACCTGACAACTTCATTGTAATTCCTGTAATCTTCTTGTATAATCTATTCAGGAGCATGCAATGCATAGTTGATCATGCCTGCATAGCAATATCTTTGAGTGGGTTTTGATGTTCTTCTTTCTCTATCCCTGATGAGGTTATAATCATCTGATTCCTGCTCTAGAAATATAGCATGTTCTGTTGGGTTTGCATCAATCTTGTCTTGTTGAGCCTGTTGTTGTTCTGAAGTCAAGAAAGTTCTTGACTTTTGTTGATCTTTCTCCTTTTATGTGACTGAAGTCAAGAACGTTCTCCATTTTTCTGCAACTTTCTCCATCTCAAGATTAAACCTCTCAGTTTTGTCTTGTCGAGTCTACTGTTGTTCCAAGAACGTTCTCCGTTTCTCTCCAGCTTTCTCCACCTAAAGATCAAATCTCTTATATTCAATTTGATTTGAGGTTTTATTTGCAACATTGTTTACATATTTATATAGCTCAACCTCATGAAATTTAACATCCCTGCTAATGATACATTTCATACTTTCAAGACACCATATTTTATAACCTTTTAAACCACTTGGATATCCAACAAAATACATTTTCTTGGCCCGAGGGCCTAGCTTCCCTTCATTTACATGGTAGTATGCAACACAACCAAATACTTTTAGATAATTGTAATTTGTAGCATGCCTTGTCCACATCTTTTGAGGGATTTTGAGTTCAATTGTAGTAGAGAGACCCAAATTTATCAAATAACAAGCTGCATGGACAACTTCTCCCCAAAACTGTGCAAGCATCCTTGCATTTGACAGAATGCATCTCATTCTTTAAAGCAAGAATTTATTCATCCTTTCAACTAGTCCCTTTTGAAGAGGTGTGCTCCTTACAAACCTATGTCTGTTCACACCATGAGCTTTTCAAAAACTAATGAATTCCTCACTATAGAACTCAACACCATTATATGTCCTTAGAGTTTTAATCCTTTTGTCAGTCCTATTTTCAACCATAGACTTCCAATGTTTAAAGGTTTTAAATGTTTCATCCTTACTTTTCAACAAGTAAATCCATATTTTTCTACTATAATCATCAAGAAATATAATGAAGTGCTTGTTACCTCCATGTGAAGCAATCTTTGCAGGGCCCCATAGATCACTGTGAACATATTCCAGAATTCCTTTTGAGCAATGTTTTCCTATAGAGAACTTGACCCTATGCATCTTTCCATATACACAATGCTCACAAAATTCAAGATCACTAATCTTATCCCCACCTAATATGCCTTGTTTGTCCAGAACTTGCATTCTCTTTAGACTTACATGTCCCAACCTTTGATACCACATGTTGGCCTTGCTTAATTATTGTACTACCACTGTTGCCATTTCCTTTCCTTCTTTCTTGCATATGAAACATCTCATTTTAGACTTGTCCTTTTCTTTATTCTTGAACTTATTCTTCTGTTTTTGACTCTTCTTCCTTGCCTTAGCCTTGACAAACAATCTATCGCCACCACTGTTTTCTTCTTTCCCATCTGACTTTCTATTCAATTCTTTGGAGATTAGTGCAACTTGTACTTCTTCTAATGGCAAAGAATCTCTACCGTAAAGAAGTGTATCACACAGATTTTCAAGAGAGCTTGATAATGAATTTATCAACAACAGGGCTTGATCCTCATCATCCAATTTTACATCAATATTTTCAAGATCTAACACAATCTTATTAAACTCATCCATATGATTTTCATTTGATCTTCCAGGTTGCATCTTGAAAGTATATAATTTATGTTTTAAGTACAAACAATTCACTAATGATTTTGTCATTTAAAGATTCTAATTTGAGCCAAATACCTTTTGCAGAGGTCTCCTTTGACACTTTGCTCGGAACCTTGTCTCCAAGACTCAAGATTAAAGCACTATGAGTCTTGTCCATGATATCCTTCTTCTCCTTTTCTGGTAGTGTGGATGCCATGTCTTTCTCTCCTCCCAATGCTCTTGCCAAACCTTGATGAACCAACAACAATTTCATCTTGAGACGCGATAACCCAAAATCATTATTCCCATCAAATTTTTCAAGTACATAATTTATTGATGTCATCATTCCTTTGAATCGAATACTCTCGTGCTCTTGATACCAGTTGTTGTGAAAAACGGAGATCAATGAGTAATCAAACCAAGACTGTTCTTGGTTTTATACAGAAAAAACGCAGATTGATTGAAAACTGAAAAACGAAGAATAATTAGATAAATGTCAAGAACGTTCTCCATTTTCTGACTGGAAGGGAGAATGACAAGTTTTAAGCAGAATTTAAAGCTTGTAATGCTAAAATGAACACACACACTTGTTAACCCAGTTCTGGGATTGTCGCAGCCTAAAATTTCGAGTTTTCCTCGAATTCAATGGAGTCGCCACCAAAATTTATTTTAAAATCGGGAAAATATTGGGAAACCCTTAAAAATAATTAAAAAAAAATGGTCTTTGATACCAGATTTTGAGTTCGGGAGTCGATTATGCGTAGGGAAGGTGTTAGCACCCTACGACATCCGTTAAAATACGGTTACCTATAATTAATTGTGCAAAATTATATCAACTTAAATATACTTATTTTTGTTTATTATTAAATATGAATATAAATTATTTTTTATAAATGTGATTTTAGAGATAAAAGCGTGTTTAAAAGAGAAAAAAAAAAATTATTATTGTGCTTAACAAGAGTGTGATCTTGCTCCTACGTATCTCCCGGTGCGATGGAGAAATCAAAGCTACGTAGTTCTTGGTAGAAAATGTGGATCTGTTGATTGCTTTTAAATAAATTGTATTTTTGTTATTTTAAAAAAATTAATTTTGACAAACATAAAGAAATAAACTTGCTTGATTTGAATAATTATCTTAAAATATGAATTTTAAGACGATCGAATTGTACAACTCGTGTCTCAAAATTCAAGGAGTAAAAAGATGTCACATATAATTTAATCCTCTTAAGAATATGTTATTTTTTATTTTTAAATTGAATTTCAAAACAAACAAATAGTTTAATTTGTATCTTAACAACTCCAAAATTAAATAATAATAATAATAATAATAATAATTAAATAAATTTTTAAAAATAAGTTTTAGAGTTATCAAAATATATAATTTGTATTATGTAACTCCGAGATTAAAAGATTTTAATTAACTTTAAATAATTTTTATGATTAATTTGTTTATGATTTTTTAGTTTATTAATTTATTTGTGATTATGAGATTTAGAACCATCAAATTGTCACAATTTGTGTTCTAATAACTCAAAGATTAAAAAGATGTCACATCTAGTTAATTTTTAATAAAAAAAAAGTTGTTATAATTTTATTTTTATTTTTCTTTTTAAAATAAAAATGTTGAATATTAAATAATGTTTAAATGATTCTTCGAACTAAAAATTAGTAATAAACACGAAAATAAAAATAGCAAAAATAAAAAATATATGGACTTGCAACTTAATCTATTAAATAAAAAAACATTTTTACATTAATTATAAATATAATCCTCTTTTAACATATTTTGTAAATAAGTAAAAAATTATTATAATGTAAAATAAAGGATATTTATTACTAGTTAATTATATTCATAATTTTTTATAATAAACATAATTAATAATATTACACATAACAAATAATAACTTAATGAAGTTAATGCTCTACCCATGTCCAGCCAAACCAGGGAAACGATATTAAAACAATCTTCTGACTACTCATACTCATTTCCAAACAAACCAGGGAAACCATCTTAAAACAATTTTCTGACTACTCATACCCATTTCCAAACAAAATACCTCACACCTATAAACACACAAAATTTTAACCAAAACACTATGAACAAAAATTCATCTATTGGATTATTTCTATAATCTATATCTTCTAACAATATTATACCGTTTTGAAATAAAAGTAAGAGAAAATACAAGCCTTTTTTATGCGGGTGAAGATGGTCTGCGGTCGTCTCTTTGGTCGGAGTTGTTGAAATGGGTTTGAATATCCTTATAGCTATGGATATGGGTTTGATGGATCTGGGTTTGATAGATCTGGTTTGTTATGGGTAAGGTCTGTTTATCTAAAAAAACAATTTTCTCTTCCTTTCTCTGTTTTCAGATTTTTTTTAGAAGATTCCTCTCCTCCTTTAATTCTGTTTGTGTCAATTTATAGGGAAAAACTACTAATGTTTTCATTCATCGTACAAATACATGTTCTGGATTTTGTATTGTTACTCAACAAAAATTAATTGGATTTTACATTGTTTTTATAACAATTTTGCAAAGTGTGATTTTAGGAAAGAATTTTTTTTTGCTTTCTATGTGTTACAAGTAATCTCTTTATTAAGTTACAAAGTAAATCAAATTAGTGAAATAACCAGTTTATCAGGATCTTAAAAAGGCAAGATAAAAGGGTGACATAGGGAAACATGTTTTTGTTGCTGTGAGTGAGGTGTGTTGGTGAGACTGTCAAGGAAACTTGTTTTTGTTGCTCTAAGTGAGGCGTGTATTGTTGGTAAAATAGATTGAAATAGACTTGTTGTTACTTGCAGCATGTTGAAACAGTTGAAACTTACACCTTATTTTTTGTTTTAGAATTATTATTATTTTTTTTTTGTAAAATATTGATAATTTTAGAGTTTTGATAATAATTAAAAAATATTTATTAAATATATTATTATTATTAAAATAATTTTTTTATTATTTAGACAAAATTGAGGTATTACAGGGATTAACTTTTATGTCTGCACGACTGAATCCGACTTGAATTATCACTAGTTATGAGATGAAAATGTTTACAATGATATTTTTTCTATGCTTCCAGATTTTCTACACTTAGTAAAATTGCAGCTTGCTTTCTATCACTCTCTCTATTTTTGTCGGTCTTGCTTTTGCTTATATGCAGTTTGTTTACAGTTTTGGAGTAACAAACTAATAAACTAAAGTAGTTACAACTAACTAATTAACTGCCAAAAAAACAGTTTGGCTTATTCATTGAATACCACTTTTAACCGTTAGAAATAGGATACATCTTCTTTGTCCTCTGTATTTTTTGTAAGAACATCACATCTGTTACGGTATATTTTAGTTATTAAATGGTTATATAAAATAAATTTAATATATTTTAGTACAAAACTCTAATTTGAAATTTAATATGAAATATTGTATATATATGTATGGATTAGGAGTATAAAAACAAAATGAGAAATTTATTAAAAAAAATCATTAGTTTAACTCTATCTATTAAGTCAATTGATTAAAAACTCTGACTTAAAAAGATTATTTGTTGAACTGAATTTTTTATGTTTAAGTCGGTTAAGCTGAATCAACTTATAAGACGAAACTCTGTTAAGTCGGTTCATGAAACGATTTAAAAAATATTTTTTTTAAGTCCTTTGTTGTTAACTGGAACACAAAATTGACATAAAATATACATTTTAGTCGATTTTAAAAGGTAAAATTCTACTAACGATTTAATCGATTTTAAAAGGTAATAGGTAAAATATACATTTTAATCGATTTTAAAAGGTAAAAGGTAAAATATACATTTTAATCGATTTTAACGTTATTCTTTTTGATTTGAAACTAAAAAAACTTCCTCTGCTTTATTGCCTTCATCACTTTCTTTCGTCAACTCGAACAAACTGAAACCTAAAAAAATTGAAAATCTGAATATTTTTCCGTACATTCTACTTAATGCTTCTCTTCCACTATTTTTTTTCTTTCTAATAACCAACCAAATGAAAAGAGCATCATTACAATACATTAACAAAATTAAAACTCATTTCTTGTTTTTATTGAAGATCAAGAGAAGAATATGAAATGGTAAAAAAAATTCTTTGTTTGAGATCAAGATCTATCTTACATTTTTATGTTTTTCAATTTTCAGTTTAATTTTGGTTTGTTTTATGGGTTACAGAAAAACAAGATCTAGTGTAGAGGTTTGATTTTATTTTTTCTTTGTTTCATATATGAGTTTTTAATTTGTTTGTTTTTGGGTTTAATTCTATGAAACAACGTTACCTCCAGAGAGAGAAAGATGATGTCGGATGAAAATTATAGATAATGAAAACGATAATAAAGAAGATAATGAAAAAGAAGTTGAATTTTTTAAATTTGAAGAGAAAGAATAGGGGGGAAATGACAAAGACTAAAGAACCTTAATGGACACTTAAATGACCTAATTGTAAAAAATAGTTTAAATGATTTATGTAAAATTTAGAACTAATTTAAAGGGTGACGAGTGTAATTTTCTAAAAATTAAAAAATTTAAGGAAAATTGTATTTACTTTACTCAAAGTCTTCTTAAATGATATTCACATTCATCTAATTTTTAAAATACATTTAACTCTCATGTGCTCACTAGAAAAATTATTCATAACATCTTATTTCTGCCACACTTACAACTCTATCAATTATTTATAAAAAAGACACTATAATATACATGTCAATTGTGTCTCTAAGAACATAATCATATTTCAAAATTAAAAATACTAGATATATGAGTGTACCTCTATAAATAATATAAATAGATATAAGTGTGACAAAAAAATAGTTAATACAATTATCTAGCGAGTATAAATGAAGTGAATACTTTTTCAAAATTA
>JBBPBR010000003.1:59036205-59051490 GCA_037974775.1 Cicer pinnatifidum
ATCTCATATAAAATATTTATTTCTCTCATATTATTTATTTATTATTTTAGAATATCAATGAAGCGTTGATTATATTTTTTCACGAATACATCCTATATATTGTATCTTAACTACCTAACTACTCTATTAATTACTAACAATAAAGATATTTTAACAAATACTATTCTATAACAAAATACAATGAGTAAAAGAAAAAACTAAATAAATACATTTGTAATATGGTTGAGATACATAAAACAATGAAAAAACTTAACTTTTTTGAGAAAAAAATGTGGACAACCTTAAAAAATGTATTTAATAATATGAGAGAGAGGGGGTAACTACTAATCCACCATAATTAGATGTAAAATCATGTCAAAATGAAATGATTAGATGTAAATTTGAAATATAATACATAAATGGCATATAAACAAAGTTAAAGCAAGAAAGGGAAGTAACGGGGGTAGGTGTGGGATTGACCGAACCACCTTCACACTCACCATCCCCTTAAGACTTGACATTGTCCTAATTACTCTTCAGTTCCTTAACACCACTTGCTATCTACAACTAATATTTAAACCCTTTAACCTCCCTCTTTATTTTCTCAGCTTGAGGTTCCCTTCTTCAAAAGAGAACGCCAAGCTTCACTTCACCTTACTCCTACAATCTTAAAACACTACCATATTCAATAAGTGGCAATTACGTCATTTTACATTTTATTTCTTCTAATATGCTTACCCTCACTCCGCCTTCTTCTGGTTCTCTTAACTATCTGAACCGGGTTCGACCCTCGCTGAACCGGGTTATTCCAAACAGAATAACTGTCAAATGCGGTTACGGATACGGTTTCGAATCGACAAATTTCGGCGTCGGTGGCTCTAGCCGAGCTGACTTTCAAAGCTCCTGCGCCATCTTAGCCAGTAAAGTCATTTCGCAAAAAGATGAATCTCACGCCTTCGACAACACCAGTGGCGAAAACAATCACGCCGGCGCCGTCAACGGTCACAAAACCGCCGTGACGGATCTAGTCCACATCGGGAACGACAAACCTCTTCCTCCGAAGCCGCTCACCATCACTGACTTATCTCCTGCTCCGATGCACGGGTCGCAGCTACGCGTCGCGTATCAAGGCTGTCCCGGCGCGTACTCCGAAGCCGCCGCCGGTAAAGCATATCCAAACAGCGAAGCAATACCGTGCGATCAATTCGAAGTCGCGTTCCAATCGGTTGAACTCTGGATCGCCGATCGAGCAGTTTTACCGGTGGAAAATTCCCTCGGAGGTTCGATCCACCGAAACTATGATCTTCTCCTCCGTCACCGTCTCCACATCGTCGGAGAAGTTCAACTTCCGGTTCATCACTGCCTCCTCGCCCTTCCAGGGATCCGTAAAGAATACCTAACGCGCGTGATCTCACATCCACAAGCATTAGCACAGTGCGAACACACGCTAACAAAAATAGGGCTCAACGTAGCGCGTGAGGCCGTCGACGATACCGCCGGAGCAGCAGAATTCGTCGCAACCAACAATCTCCGAGACACAGCGGCAATCGCAAGTGCACGCGCTGCGGAGCTTTACGGTTTAAATATTCTCGCTGATGGAATCCAAGATGACCCGAATAACGTGACCCGATTCGTTATGTTGGCCCGAGAACCCATAATTCCGCGAACGGATCGTCCATTTAAAACAAGCATAGTGTTCGCGCACGATAAAGGAACATCGGTTTTATTTAAAGTGCTTTCCGCGTTTGCGTTTAGAAACATAAGCTTAACTAAGATTGAATCTAGGCCTCATCGTGGCCGTCCGATTCGCGTTGTTGATGATGAAAGTGAGGGAACAGCAAAACATTTTGAGTATATGTTTTATATTGATTTTGAGGCTTCTATGGCTGAGGTTAGAGCACAAAACGCACTTGCTGAGGTTCAAGAATTTACCTCTTTTTTGAGAGTATTGGGGAGCTATCCTATGGATATGACACCATGGAACCCTTCTTCTACTTCTCACCGTCAACATTAATTATTAGCATTTACCTTAATCTAAAACAAAATTAAAATATAAATTTGCTTTATTAAGTCAATTGTTTCTAAATTTCTAAATTGTGAAGGGGAAAATATACCAAATTGTTTCAACTTTCAATTCCATTTTTAGAGTATATATTTTCATTTGGGCTCTTTTTGTTTTTGTTCGTGAAGTTTTAGCATGTAAACTAAGTACATTGTACTTGAGTTTAGGGTAAGTGATTGTATATTTTTAGTCATACAAGAATGATGCAAAAGTTAGGTGTCTTGATTATTAATAATAATGTGTATCTGTATCCCCAAAACATCCTTAGTTTATATGTTGGGTGTTTCTGTGAGGTGATAGATATTTTGTACTTGTAGTTTTTGCACGTGGAGAAATCAAGCTGTACACTTACTTTTTTTTATAATTTTATTATTATCCAACACCTACACTTAATAGTGATTGAATAATATATTTTATTTTTCTACCACTAATAATTATTTATTGTCTCTGTTAAAAGTTATTGAATGATTTTATGTACAAAGAATCACATGTGTGTGAGAGATAATTTAATATAATGATTTTGTATACAAAGAATCACATGTGTGAGAGATAATTTTATATTGTAGAGTGAAAGAGATACTAATTTACAAACTAAAATGTTGGAAATTGCATGAGATTTGATGTATTCGAACTTTCTTCAAGCATTTAATAGGCCAAATCTAATATCCTAAGTCCTACTTGCAGCAGCAGCATCATGTGATGAACAAGCTAGAAATGTTGCTAATATATACATGAATAAAATGAAACACGATTTGAGGTTAGGAGGAAGATGATTAGAAGGTGGTGGTAGAGACGGTTTGAGGGTTAAAGGTCGCTACAGAACGTGAAAGAAATTAAGAGTGTGTAAGAGATTGGGTGAGAAAAGATACGTATGCTCTTTTATTTTGTTTTATTTTTCTGGACACTAATATTTTCTTAAATAAATATGATGGTTTATAAATGTAGTACACCAATAAACTACCTATTTGATGGTTCCTCTTAAAAGCCACCCAATTTAATTATATACATAAATAAATATATCTTTGTTAGTGTTACAAATATAAAATAAGTTTTAAATGCGAAGACACGTGGAGAATTATGAATTATAAAATCACGATGTTTTTAATTTTACGAATATATAATGGTCTATATAGTTTTGTAATCTTCAAAATTTTACCTTTGAATTACTCTATTCGTGTAAATGTCTCTAGAGGGAAGTATCTATTAAATGAAGATAATTATAAACATTTTATATTCCATCATAGTATTTTTTATTAAAATCATTCATTTAAATCTGTAAAGTATATTATGCAACACAAAATCGAAGTTGTTAAAACTAAAGATAGTAGATAAATATATAAATAAACTAAAAATTTCAAAATTAATAGCATAAAACAGTAATATACATACTTACAAAATTTAAATTTGTGTGAAAATTATTTATTAAATCTAAATTTTAAAAAAAAATAAATTTAATGATCAATTTGTATTTTTTTCACGAGACGGACCAATTTGTATTTTTTTTCTTCACGAGACGGATCAATTTGTGTATACATGCATGAAGCTCATAGTTATCCGATTATATATATACATTATAAGAATTCGTTTTACTTTACTTCAAGCTTTATATATGTTAACGCCTAAGTTTGTGATCTAACTTGTGTTATAAAGAAACATAATAAATAACTCTTATATGTATTAAGTAAAAGTCACTTTATTTATGAAATTCAATATCAACTTTCCATCTTATCGTTCATATGGTTCACTTTCTACATCTGAGAAAATAACTTGACATTAACGCTTTTTTTATATAACTATTTATATAAGGGAGATTATTTTGTTTGGCACTCAAAAAAACAAAAATGATAGTGTTTAATATATTATAATAATGATAATAATAATGATAATAATGATAATAATGATAATAATAATAATAATAATAATTATTATTATTATTATTATTATTATTTATTATTATTATTATTATTATTATTATTATTATTATTATTATTATTATTATTATTTTGTTTTAGGAGGCAGGGTGGGTTTGAGAATTGAGAAAGAGAGTTTGGTGAGGAAGTGACTTGGAGAGAGCATGATGAAAGCGTATTTATGGTTGTAGTGGTAGGTGAAGATGTGCATGTTTTTGTGCTAATTAATCTTTTTTATTTATTTATTTGATTAGTGAGTAATATAGGCACCAACACTCGCCGATCCCCATTACCTTTGGCTTACGTATGTGATCTACACTTCACGTTCTTCTTAGAGAATCTTTTCTAGGTCTCGTATATCTGTTTTAGAACATGATTTTTGGATTCAATTATTCAATGGATTCGCCTTCCCTCATATTTGAATCAATTGTAAATTTTAATATATTTAATAATGAGATGATGAACATAATTTGTTGATGTTTAATTCATAAAAAGATTTAAATTCTTATTTAAGCTTATATAAATATTTGTGATATTATTTAAGAGACTTTATAAAAACAGTCTATGCTATGTTTATATGTTATTTTTAATTTATTTTTATAAGATTTATGTGATAATTTATGGAAAATAATTTATAGTAATTAATCATTCAAAAACAATTTGACTTATTATATATTTTATATAAATTTTATTTTATCTTTGGTTATAGAAATAATTTATACCATATAAATATATGATTAATATGTTTCTGCTTAGACAAATAATTTAATTAAATATTTCTATATAACATAAGTGCTTAAAAAAGTTTATGCATTGTTGGCAGTATGGAAAAAACACAATTTAATAAAGGGCAATGATATTTTATTTGTAAGGATTTTTGCTGATTTTTTTTTTTTAATTGTTAGAGTTGATTAAAATATCATATAATAAGTTGCATCGGCCATAAAAGTAGAGGGTGCCAATAATATAATTTGGCTTTAGTCAGTGACAGAGTTTGGCTAATAATTATGAAAAAGCTAATATAATTAACGAATAATTGAATTAGTTCATATATATATATATATATATATATATATATATATATATATAATTACATGTAAAAATCCCTGGAAAAGAAAAAGAAAATACAAGTAGAAGAATGAGAAAATCGCTATAATATAATATTACTGAAAGTGAGATGTTTTTTTCATAAAACAATGTGTATTAACACTACAAGAAAAACATTAATTTGTGGTCAATTTTATAAATATTTTGTGACCGAAAAAAACCTTCACAAATTAGTGACTGAAAAAGCCATCAGAAAGACAAAAATTGAAATTGGTCTTTATTTGTGCCTGAAAAAGCCCTCACAAAGGGTTAAAAATTTAGGTGGATTTTGTGGCTGCCTAAACCCTCACAAAATCACAACGTTGTGATTTTGTGAGGGCTTAGACAGCCACAAAATCCAACTAAATTTTTAAGATTTTTGTGAGGGTTTTTTGAGCCACAAAATAGAAATTTTGTGAGGGTAAAGGCAGTCACAAATACTTGAAGTGACGTTGCAGTTTGTGGCTGCAAAGGCCGCCACAAAAGCCTGGCCTGTTGCATTTTGTGGCTGCAAAGGCCGCCACAAAGGAATAAAGAGACGTTGGCTTTTCTGGCCGTCCAGGCCACCACAAATCCTTGCCTTTTTGACCGTTTTGGCCGCCACAAAGGATAAACCCAATCCTATATATATTACTCCACTCCTCTTATCATTTTTTCACTTCTAACTTCTCTCTAAACCCTCCTTCTAACTATTCTCTCCACCTTCTCTCTACAAAAAATATTCATTCAACCTTGATTCAATTTTGGTAAGTTTATATTATATTATATTATATTATATTATATTATATTATATATGTAGTTTTTTATTTTTATTTTTTATTTGAATTTATTTATGTAATTAATATTATTGAATTTTTATTTTGACAGTGGTTGTTAATTACTTCGAAGAGTTGTAAGCTCCGTACGTGAAAGCTTCAAGTCAGACGCTACTCGGCATCAAGTTAGTATTTTATATATTTTAAATTTAGATTAGTAAATATATATGTGATATTATAATTATATTTATATTATTTTTAAAATATAGATTAGTAATATATATATATATATATATATATATATATATATATATATATATATATATATATATATATGTGTGTGTGTGTGTGTGTGTGTGTGTGTGTGTTATTATAGATTTATTTATAAAAAAATAGGAATGATGTTGTTTACATAATATATGATAAATAAAAGTTTCAAACACATGTAAAATATATTTGTAATTTAATAGATTAGTAACATATTTATAGATTTATTTAATATTTAATTTTCATTTTAATTTTATTTAAATTTTTATTTAATTTTAATTTTAATTTATTTGTAATTTAAATTAATCTTTAATTATAATTATAATTTAAATATTTTATTTTAAATTTAATTTAAATTTTTAATTTATATTCAGATTAGTTTATTATATATTAAATTTAATTTATATTGATATTATATTTTAAATTTAATTTAAATTTTAATTTAATTGTAATTTTAATTTTAAATTTATATTAATATTAATTTATTATATATAATATTATAATACAGTATTAATTTTGAATTTACAAAATTAATTTTTTAATATACGTAATATTTTGTGGCGGCCTAAGTCCTCACAAAATATTTATTTTTTAATCTGGATGATACTTTGTGGCGGCCTAAACTCTCACAAAGGGGGGATTTTGTGGCGGCCTATGCCCTCACAAAGTGAGGCATTTGTGGCGGTCTATGCCCTCATAAAGGCAGGATTTTGTGGCTGCAAAGACCCTCACAAAAGGCAATGTATTTTTCAAACTTTGTGGCCGTTTTGGCCGCCACAAATGTTTGTGACCAGCTTATTTGTGGCTGTCTAAGGCCGCCACAAATAACCCTTTGTGGCTGCTTTTTGGCCTTTGTGAGGGCTTTTGGCCCTCACAAAATACATGTTTTCTTGTTGTGTAGTTTCTAAAAAATACGAATTGTTAACTAATATTTGTTTTTATTTGGCTATTTATCTGCACAGATGAAGAAAAAAATATCCCACATGATTGAGATATTTATCTCTGGTTTTTCCCAATATAGTGCTATCAGAACTCAGTTGATTTGATTCGTGCATTTAAATGAAGGAGGAAAATAAAGGTCCATATATGACTAAACTCAACTTTTCTAATTACACATTTTAAAAAACTCTCATGGAAGATGAATAGAAAGACAATGGTGTTGATCAAACAATGGCTGGATCTGAGTGTATATCCACATGTTGAAAGTGAAATAAATGCTAACAAGATGCGGGAAAAATTAAAGAGTTATATAAAAGAAAGAATGTGCAAAATAAAACATTCTTGATTCGGAAGCTAGTGAAATATGAAATACAAAGATGGGGATTCAATGGCAGAGCATATGAGTATTTTTCAAAATACAGTGAATTAGTTGGCAACCGCATATATTAAATTAGATGATAAGTTGTAAGTGTTGTTATTGTTGAATTCCTTGTATGATGATTGGGAAGTCCTTGTTGTGACGTTGACCAATTCAACTCCAAGTGAAAAGTTGAAAATATCAACAGTTAAATAGAGCATGTTGAATGAAGAAGTTTGAAGAGAGGAACATGGTTCCTCCTCAAAGTTATAAGCACTAGTTACAGAGTCACGAGGGATAAGTCAATCTAGAAACTTCCATAGACGTGACAACTTTGAAAGTTGTAACTAGTCAAGAAGCAAGTCGAAGACTAGAAAAGAAGTGATATGTTATCATTGTAGCAAAACGGGTCACATAAAAATAAATTGCAAGTTCCTTAAGAGATATCAATCAAGGGAAAATATGAAGACAAAGGAAGAAAAATGGTACATATACAACAACAGTTGCATTTATTAATAATGTCTACATTATTTGTGATGATAATTCAATAAACCTTGCATGTCATGATTTAACTTGGATTATTAATTCGGATGCCTCATATCATGTTACTCCTAGACATGATTTCTTCTCATCTTATAGTGTTAGTGATTTTGGCATGATAAAAATGGGAAATGAATGAGTATATAAAATTATCAGTATGAGAGATGTTTGGGTTGAAACTGGGATTGGTTGCAAGCTTCAATTGAAGAATGTTAGACATGTTCCTGATATTCGTCTAAATTTGATTTTGGTGAAATCCTTGGATATTGAGGGTTATCACACTTATTTTGGTGGTGGTGGTATATGTAAAATCACCAAAGGATCCTTAGTGGTTGCAAAGGAGCAAAGTTCCATTTTTCTATATAAGATGTCTACGAAGCTATGCAAGGAAGAAGTGAAAGCAATTGAAGTTGCCTCTTCTGATTTATGGCCTATGCGCCTTGATTATTTGAGTGAGAAAAAACTCAACATGTGAAGAAAAAATTTTGTCCTGTGAAAAATACGTCTCCAAAAACTTGCACATAATAATGGTCCTCATAGGAAGCAAAATATTCTTGATTTAGTTCATATTGATGTTTGTATGATGCATAGTAAATCTCTTGGTGGTGCATCATATTTTGTTACTTTTATTGACGACCACTCTAGAAAAGTGTGGACTTTTCGTTTGAAATCTAAAGATCAGGTACTTGGAGTCTTAAAGCATTTTTATGCAAGTGTTGAAAGAGAAAAGGGAAGGAAATTGGAATGTGTTCGATCAGAAAACGATGGTGAATACATAGGTCTGTTTGAAGAGAATTGTAGAATACATGGAATTAGACTTGAGAAAACAGTTCCAAAGACACCTCAACATAATGGTGTTGCAGAGAGAATGAATCGTACAATTAATGACATAATCAAATGTATGCTCTCTCATGTAAAATTATCGAAACCAGATAAGGTTTTAAAGCAAGATTATTTGTGAAAGGTTTTAATTAGAGAAAATGTATTGACTTTGATGAAATTTTTCACTTGTGGTGAAGATGTCATTTATCCGAGTTGTACTTGGGTTAGCAACTAGCTTGAACCTAGAAGTTGAACAACCTGATGTGAAAACTGCATTCCTTCATGGCGACTTGGAGATGAGATATATATGGAGCAACCAGAGGGTTTCAAAGTCAAAGGTAAAAAGCACCTTGTGTGTAAATTGAAGAAAAACTTGTATGAGCTCAAACAAGCACCTTAACAATGGTTCAAGAAATTTGATTCTTTTATGGATAAACATGGGTACGGTAAAACTACTTCTGATCATTGTGTGTTTGTCAAGAAATTCTCTAATGGTGATTATATTATTTTCTTGTTATATGTGGATGATATGTTGATTATTGGTCATGACGCTAAGAAGATTCAATCTCTAAAGAAATATTTGAACAAGTCTTTTGCAATAAAAGACTTGGGTCCTACAAAAAAAAATTTGGGCATGAGAGTCACTCGTGACAGGAAGAATAATAAATTGTGGTTGTCTTAACACAATTTCATTGGGAAAGTGTCAGAGAGGTTCAACGTGAGCAATTGTAAACCTGTTATTACTCTACTTGCTACTCATTTCTAATTGAATTATGTTCAATGTCCTACAAGTGAGAAAGACAAAGAAGAGATGAAGAAAGTTCATTATACATCTGTAATTGGTAGTTTGATGTATGTTATGGTATGCTCAAAGTCAAATATTGCTTATGCAGTTGAAGTTGTCAATCGGTTTCTCTCTAATCCTAGTAAAGATCATTGGAAAATAGTGAAGTGGATTCTCAGATACATCAGAGGCACTTCCAAGTGGGTTTATGTTATGGAGGTAGTGAACCTGTGTTGGATGGCTACACATAAGCATATATGGCAGGTGATCTTGATTCTAGAAAATCTACTTCTGATTATATGATGACGTTTGCATGGGTAGTTGTGTCTTGTATATCAAGGTTTCAAAAGTGTGTTGTTATATCCACAACTGAAGTTGAGCACATTGCAGAAACTGAATCTTCCAAAGAACTCTTGTTGATGAAGAAATTCCTACATGAGTTATGTCTCAAGCAAGACAAGTTTGTGTTATTCTGCGACAATCAGAGTGTGTTCCATTTTAGCAAGAATTCAACTTTTCATGCAAAGTCAAAGCATATTGAGGTGCAGTATCATTGAATACGAGATGCACTAGAAATGAAGTCATTTTCAATTGAAAAGATTCATATCAATGACAATGGTTCACATATGATGACGGAAGGTCTTGCCTCTGTTGAAAATGATATGTTGTAGAAAGAAGACCGACATGGTTGAGAAGTATCCTCTCACTTGAGTCGTGAGAGAGAGATTTGTTGAATGGACTCACTATCTAAGTGGAACCCATAGATTTATTATTATTATTATTATTATTATTATTATTATTATTATTATTATTATTATTATTATTATTATTATTATTAAAAGAAAAAAAAAGAATAAGGGTGCTAATGGGTTTTGGCCTATGTGTGCTGAAATCCCTAATTGTTTAAAAGAAAAGCAAGAAAGAAAAAAAAAGTTGAAACAGTACCGCAAAAAGAAGGAGACGCACGACAACAACAACATAGTAACAAGAGAAAGAAAAGTTTAGTTTCGGTGGTAATGAGTGTGTAACAAACTTATTTCGTTTGATCTATAATTTTAGTATGTTATTCCTATCACTGAGTTAGTTATTTTAATACTGTCTGAGTAGTTTTACTTCTTTGAGAGTTACTTTGGAATATCCACTTTAATGGAAGGTTATAAGTTTGTTGATTGATGTTTCTTATTGTTATTAGGAAGACTCTGGTGAGGGGTGGGCAAAATTCATGTATATGAACTAGAACCGTTTGAAAATTGAACCAAAATTGTTTTCAGTTTGAAAAAATTGAATTGAACCGGTTTTCAGTTCAAAAAATCGAACCGAACTATTTTATAAACTGGTGAACCAATTTATTACTTTTAACCAAACCGAACCGGTTTAACTTAGTTTTTTTGTTTATGTAGGCCAAACTTTACATAATTAATCCTAATTACTTCTAAAAAAACAAATTCGATTCTAGTTTTTTGAAATAAAAAACCAGTTCGGTTCAATTTTGTTTGAACTGAAAATCGATTTAGTTTGGTTTTTTAAAACTAAAAACAAGTTCGGTTCAGTTCTAGTTTTAAAAAATCAATTCGAAAACAGTTTGATTCTCAATTTTTATAAATCATTTCAGTTCAAAAACAATTTGGTTCAGTTATACAATTTGGTTCAGTTTTTTCTATGTGTATGCAAAGTTGAAACATAGGCCAAATATCCAAAACATTTGAGATAAAGTAAAGTAGCAGGAGCATTATGTAATAAAGTAGAAGGAGACTTAAATTTTAGAAGTGGATAAGGCAATCTATTAATTAAATGGACAACATGAATGGGAAAATATCAAAAATTAATAGGTAAACTAGCTTGAAAAGCTAAAGATCGTGCAACATTCAAATTCAAAATATGTTGATGTTCCCTCTAAATAATTCTATTTTGTTGAGCATACTCAACACAAGATCTTTAATGAATGATATCTTTTGATGCGAGGAAATTATGCATTTAATTCTACTTTATTATCATTTCCCAAATACTTCAATTTGATAGAAAAATGAGTTTCAATATAAAACATGAAATTAACTAGATGAATACACATCTCAGTTTTACTTTTCATCAAAACAACCCATGTAAACCTACTAAACTCATCAACAATAGAGAAGATTTTTTACCAGAAATTGAAGGAATATAGTAAGAACCCCATATGTCAACATGCAAAATATCAAAAATCATTAGAGATTGAGAAATGCTAATAGGGTAGGGGAGCCTTTTCTGTTTTTCAAAATGGATAGTATCACAAAGACTATTATTATTAAATTTATATGAATCAAATGGAAATTGTAAAGAAATATAGTAATGGATAGAATCCAAAGTGTGTCCTAATATATGGGGCCATAAAGCAATAATGTCCAAAATGGAAAAATCATTATTAGAAGAACTACTAGTACTAGGAACAAAAATAGTTGTTGAGCTTGGAATGCATAAAGATCCCCAAGTCATTTAGTTGTACAAATCACTCTCTTTGGGGTATTCTGCAAAATGAAACAAGAGACATTAGAGAAGTTTAAATGAAAATAAGAAGTATCAATTAGTTTAGTCACAACGATGAGATAAAATATAAAGTTTAGAATATAGTAAGCATTATGCAAAATGATAGAATCATAAAGCTTAATAGTGCCAAATATATTGATATAAATGGTTTGTCCATTAGCTAGCTTCATATTAGTAGAAAGAACAAGAGAGTAATATATAAAAATAATAAAATTAGGAGTATTATGATGAGTGAGACTTGTGTCAATAACCCAATAAAGGCGAAGAAATTGAATTAACGCGAGAAATCTGCTGGCAAGACAATTGGTAGAAGCCTGAGTCATAGATGAAGTTGTAGGGGCACCCACGTTATTTTGAAGTACAACAAGAATTTTATTGTATTGTTCTTGAATTGCTAAAAGAGAGGCGTGCTAGTTCAAGCAAAAGTATCAATAACAAAAATAGGAATTTGATTATGATCCCTTTTTAAAATTTAATTCATACACTTAACTTTAATTAACTAAAGTACAATTTTGGTTGAAACAAGTTAATATCCATAACATTCTAAATATTAGTTTAAATAAAACATTTCATTTTATAAGTAAGTGGAATGTAATTAGTGGATACAAGATAAATATAAAGAAGGAATAAGAAGTTCACACAAAGATGTATCTTGATTCAACCAAGTTGGGCTACTTCCACTCCTCACAACCTGTGAAATTTTCCACTAATGTATTCAGTACTAGAACGTTATACTTTGCACTATATTTCTCAATCATAGTTTGATCAATCACAACATTCACATTTCAACCTCGAAAGAAATTTCTACAGCCACCTTTTTCAGACAATAGAGGTTTTCTATAAGTATATTTCAAACTAGAAAGGATTATTATAACACACTTAATCTAACTTAAGAGATAAACTCGAGTAAAAGAAAGATGTGTACAGTAAAAAGTGTTTGGAATCTAAATACTTCTCAACTCTTGTTTGAGTTGATTAACAACAAGAATTCAGTAAGATGATCCACAAATATATTTACAGAACAAGAGTTTTGCTTGAGAGAAAAGTTTTAGAACTTAAGCTTTGAATGATCAATTGTAGATTTATTGTTTTTTAAATTCTTGCATTTTTCTTCTGCTTGATCTTTCTTTTATAGATGAAGATAAATTTGAAAAATCAAATAAAGTTGAATATATTCATTAGACACATTAGCCAAGTGTCAAATCTAATTTAAACATATTAAACACATGTTCTTGCTTGGAGGGTTAAGGAAACATGAACAAGTGTGAAAATAAACTATTAAATGTGAGTCGACACTATGTTTGATAAAAAGCATGCACATCTTTTTGCAATAACAATGATAGTACAATGTACTTTTGTTCTTTACTCATAACTCATCAATATGGAGATTGTTTTAACCATTAAGGCCTTCATTTTGAGTCATTTAAGTGTTTATTTAATCTCAACAACCTTATGTGCGAATTTGACATTCTTAACTTACTATTGGACTTCCAAAACTGATATGTTTTGACTTTATCTTTAATAAAGGACAACCAGAATGTTCTTCTAAACATTCTCCAATCATTTTGTCAACCTTTTTTATTATTCTTCCAGAACTCTTAGACTTTACAAGGTGGATTTTTGTCTTGATTGAGCATGATATGAGATCACAAATAATGATCAAAACTTTATTGATTGCTTTGGAAGGGACCACGTGATTTTTGCATGAATATGCAAACTTATGCTTGATTTATCTTTAAATAAATCACTCAAAAATACAAGTTAATAGATAATATAATCAGAATCTTAATTAACAGTTTAATTAAATATTTTATTATCTTCAAAACACTAATAAGGGATTTTACCTCAACACCAGTAACAAGATAAGTGGATGATTGTGCTGTTGGTGGCATATTTGAAAGTCTTGAAGGAAAATCCAAGTGGATAACCATGTTTGATGAAGCAGGTATTTGTAGTGTGGTTAGTGTGGCCCATAATGTGTACAATAACGAGAAGTATGAGATTGACCACAACCAGGATCCGAATTAGTGTGACCTCTACCACAATTATTAGTATTGTTGTTACCTTGGCCTCCCCCTAATGATGAGATTATTAAACTTGCATAGCCAAAGGCTGATTTTCAGGGGGATTTTTAGAGGAATTTTGAATGGAAAGTTTTTGTTCTTATCCCAAAACCAAACAAAACGTTTTATCAAAAGAAGGAAGGGGATCAAGCAACGTAATTTGTGAACGAATATGCGAGAAATGATCATTGAAATACTTTATGACGCAATCTTATTCTTTGAACTTGCGAAGAGCAGTGGCAGCACCACGTATACTTTGAATCACAGAAGTGCAATCATGAGTAGGACGAAACAAATCAATTTGTTCCCTAAAATAAGTTAATCTTGTGAAATAATTGGTAATATCAAGATTACATTGTTGAAGTTTGGTGAAATTGTCCTAGATTTCTAAGATCTTGAAGACATTCCAATGGGAAAACCTAGTTGCCAATTTTTTTTCAAACATGATGGGCATTATCGATCTAGAGAATGGATTGCACGATTCCTTCATAAAATGATTGTTGCAACCAAGAAAGAACCAGGTTGTTACAACGTACCACATAATTGTAGTTACTGCTATCAAGAACAAAGGAGATAAGAATCAGGAACAAATTCTCATTAGGGTTGAAGTGATAAGGGTTTGATGTATTTATGGCAAAATTAGAGTAAGCGTTTACATCCATAGATGAAGAAGGAAGAATAAAAGAGATTAAGAGCAATAACATATGTGGCCTGATACTATACTAGATTCATAGAAAGTGAAAGAGAAAGTAAAAGAAGAAGAAACATAGTAATTGAATATTTCTCATGGATTTTATTGATTTTGAATATGATGATACAATCTCATTTGAGAAAAATAACTCAATCATATTTATACATGAGAAACCCAAGGATAACCTTTAACTAACTAGCTACAAGTAAGGAAAGGAAAAACTGAAAAATTGTAAGTAAAATAAGAGCAAAAATAACTTGGAAAATATTATAATCTATCAAATATCTAGCTTTGTTAAGAAGCATATGTATTATTAAAAAAATTCACATAGTATTATAATTTGATTGTCATTAAATAGTTGTCGTGGTTTTTTTTATTTGATTTTGATGTTTTTAACGTTATATTCTTATGTTTTGATTATGTTCCTAAATTTCTCGATGTTATTTTACCTAAAACTTGGTATCCGGAGTTTTGATTCAATAGGACGTTAAATTCTTATTTTTTTTTTT
>JBBPBR010000003.1:59081804-59095258 GCA_037974775.1 Cicer pinnatifidum
CATACTTTTATTAACCTCCATTACATAAACAAAAAACAAAAAAAAAAAACCTCCATTACAAGTGAACTTACGTACCAAGAGTTTGAAAATTTGAAGAGCTATATTTTTAACTTACTTTGAGTTATACTTTTTAACTAACTTAACTCAAAGCAACGAATAGTAATAGACAGATATATAGATATAAAGTTCAGTTGAGTTTACTAGAGATACAAACATATGCCAAGGTACTCATATTCAGCAAGCTCAAACTTATTCAAGATGCCATCTTCTCCAATGACATAACTGTAAATAATGTTAGTGTATTAGTACTCAAGCAGAGTACTAAACTCAAACATATATAACAGATGTAAATTATTTCTTGGACAGGTTTGTACATCTACTCTCAACTTAAATTTAAAATATCATCATATATGGTCCAAATAACCTTCGTGGTTTGGCTCTAAGAAAAATGCTAGTTAACAAATGTATTTTAAAGATATACGTTCAAGAATTAAAAATAAAAATATTATTTTAGAAGTGGTGTGTTTAAATGCTAACAAATATTTTAAATGTATTTGTTAAAAAATTGAAAAAAAAATCTTAAAATTGAAGTGTTTAATTATTTTAATGTTTAAAAATTATTTTGAAAGCGGTGTATTCGATTCATAACTTCTATTTTTTATTTTTTAACGAGTAATGTTCAACGTACTTCATCACTTTGTTGGGATATATCAATTTGGTCCACAACTTTATGATAATCTTTCTCTTTGACATAATGTTCGCCAAATTAATATTTTCTTCATGTGTTTCTTAATTATAGGGACCTCATTGATGTTAAGGATATTCTTGGATAGAGGATTTTGGGGGAAGCAGGGAGTGTGTTACAAATCATAGAATCAAAGAGATGAAGATTTATTTATATGAGAAAAATGTTAATTTTTAAATATATACTAAAATATATTCATAGTTCTCTAATGTTATTTTCTAAAATTCAACTCACAAATATACCTTATGTAGGGTTGGACAGTGGTCATATATGGTTGACAGAAAGCCTAAAATGCCAATGCGGGCAATCTCCCAAAGATAAAAGGGAAGTATCAATATCAATTATAAAGAAGGGGGGTTTGAATTATAATTGTCCCTTTTTAAAATTTATGTTTAAAACTGAAAGTTTAATTCAAGATTGATCTTGGTTATAAACGAAGAACGATCTTGGTTAGTGAAAAAACATCAACATCAATATCAATTTTATCAATATAAAAATTGATTGTAAAACATATAATAAATAGAGATAGAGATAGAGGGATCACACACGCATATATCTTGGTTCACCCAAACATAGGTTACGTTCAGTCCTCACGAATGTGAGATTTTCCACTAAGTGCTCAAGGCAAGATTGTTCTTGGTTGTCACATAGTTTTTCATAGATCAATCTTGATCTTTACACAGTTTCTACCTTTCTACCTAGAAAGAATTTCCACAGGTTTACCTTATACTATTTCAGAAAGAATTTTGCAAGCTACCTTTTAAAACATAAAAGGATTTTTACACACTACTCAAGCTATGTTAACAAAATAGCCTTGAGTTATAAAGTAATGATTTTGAGAATGTTAGAATTTAGGTATTGCTCAACTCTTGTTTGAGATATAGATTCTAAAGTTAGAACTCAATTATTACTAATTCTAACACAACACAAAGAATGGAACTGCAAGCGTGATAATGATTTTGACAAGGTTTAGTATGACTGAATGATCGATGCTTTGCTTGATACTTTGAGTTGTGTTTTGTTCTTCATCTTGAAGTTGTGTTTATAGGCTTCAAGAGAGCTTAGGACAACTCGTTTATCCATTGAAATAAGGCCAGCTGTCATGAGAAAGTGGATGGATAAGATCAGCTAAAAAGCAAGAGAGTTCATGCTAAATCCAAGAACGTTCTTGACATCCAAGATCATTCTTCGAATTGGTTGGAGATGAGCTGACTTGTACTTGTGATTCTATCAGTTGTTTGAGATGTTTGCTAACTTTAAGTCAAGTGTGCAGGTCTTGACTGAAAGTATAAATCCAGTGTACTTTACAACCTGTAAATTTGTACTTGCATTTGCCTCATATGAAGAATGATATTGCTTTGTTCTTTTCATGAAGCATGTCTTTGATCCTTTGAATTCTGGAATAATTATGACTTACATTGATCCTTGCTTATTCTTGATGAATATATGAGATGAATAAAGCTTCTTGGATCCAATCTTTCACAAAGAAAACTGATCATTCTTGTTTATGATAAATGTGGAGAACGTTCTTCGTTTTACTATTTTTGTTTTCTTGATTTTAATGAGATCTTCTTTGAAATACTTGGTACCTAACTTGTTTTAACACACTCAAATATACATGTTAAATACCAAAACACTTAGAATCATAATTAGAATTCTTAATTAACCTTTTGTTTAATTATCATCAAAACCTTAATTTAGGATTTTGTCTTAACAATCTCCCCATTTTTGATGATGACAAAACATGTTAATTTAGATTTTAATTTTGATTCTAATAATAATTAAGAGAGCTTTTTAATAAAAAAAAAGTCCCCCTCAATATGTGCTAAACATTTGAACCAAATAATGATTTTTCATTAATGTCACAAAAGGATTTTTGATCATTATAGGGTGGTTAAAAAAAAAAAAAACAAGTAGACATAAAAAGACAGCTACAGATCAGGCTTTAAAATCTAAGACACTTCTCCCCCTTTGTCATAGCAAAAAGGAATAGGAGAGCTAAGCTAAAATAGTGAATCAAAAGGACAAAGAAGGTGAAGATGCTTCAAATGATGGAGATAACGAAGACTAAGGAACTTCAGGAAATGTAGGAGGAGGATTAGACATAGGTGGTTCGAGGCCAAACTTGGGAGCAAGTTGATTTGTCATCCAGTCCCTCAAAATTGCTTGCTCTTTATCCCGATGAACTTGTCTTGCAATGATGGTTTGTAGAGCAGCAAAAATACTGAGAATGTTCTTATAAGCTCTTGATGATTCCTTTTCTAGTTTGGTCCTTTTCGAGGGACGTTGATGATCATCAATAGGAACGCTTTGGGAAGGAGCAGCAGAGGTGCAAAAAGTGGATAGTGTGGCAAAAATAGTATTGATGTGAGGAATATATTTGGGAGCGGAATGATGGAATATAGAGGGGCTAACTGTATCCAAATCAGGAAAAGCCAAGTATTGACTTATTCCAAAAAGTAATGAAGTTGTAGTTTTTTGGGGTGAGACAAAAACTGGAGACATTTTTGAAGTGTGTTGAACTAAAAATGTAGGGCACAAACTGCCTTGAAAATATGGATTTATGAAAGGTGGAGGTGTAGAAGCTGTAGGATTCAAATTTTGGAAAACAGCAGGAAACGGAGCACGTTCTTCAGCATTTGGTTGGGGTGAAAAACGTTCTTAAGGTTCAGTTGGTTTGTGTATATCAGAGATTCGTGCATACCTTTTTCTTTTGTTGGTGGCAGATGGATTGAAAATGGATTGTGGCGAGGGTGGGATGGTGGGAATCTGTTTCATATGGGAGATATTTTTATATGAGAATTTTGAAATCTTGATGTTGGAGGATTCAGTCAAAAGAGAAACTTGAAAATGTCTGAAATTTTTTGAGAAAACCATGCCATAAGGGAGAATGTTTCTCTTATAATCTTTTTGGATGACAGCAATCATGTGTTGGATTATCAAATAGGACACATTTATCTTCTTACAATGAAGAAGGTAACAGATGACTAGAGCGTCATTATCAGAAACAAATTCATGGCTGTCATAGTGGGGTACAATATTGTGTTGGCTAATTATTGAAAATTTTGGGAAGGGGTTTCATATCAACTGAGAGATATTTGGTTGATCCATCAATAAATAGCTCTTGTAACACCTCTTGTTTTGAGATGTTTAAGGCTATGTACCAATCTTTTCTAAAGATTGTTAATCCTTCAGATGGTAATTTCAGAATCTCAGCCAAAATCAGAGGGTCAAGACGAAGTTCAATACCTTTTAAAGTGGAGACTATGAGAGATTTGTCTGCAAATGCTTCAGCTTTTGCAATAGAAAGCTCGAATAACCTCTAGGTAATAGCAATCAGACAATTTTAGGAAATCAGTCCAGTCAAGTGCATCAGTATGATGCTGAATGGAGATTCCTTGAAGATTGTCAAAATCAAAAACTCGCCCAATGCCAATAGGGCGTTGAACCCATTTTTCAGAATATAGTTTTTGAATTTTTTAGGAAATCAGAGGTGGAATAAGAACTTTTGAAGAAGAAGGTTTGGTGGAGGTTTTAGGGTTTATTGTTTTGGAAGTCTTTGTGGTTTTCCGTACGAGCCATTTTTGAAAAAAAAAAAATGAGAGCTTGAGGAAGAAGAAGATAAGAGATGAGTTTGCATAAAAAGTTTGAAATTTTAGTGATGAGAAAATGATCGTTTTGATGTGTTTGCAGTTGATTAAGAAGTGGAGGGAGTGTCACGCGTGTGACTGAATTGATAGGGTAGTTGAGCATTGGGAAGAAGGAAAGAGAAATGATGTAGTTGGGCAAAGCATGGGTAGCCGTTACTTTTATAAAGCAGCAGATGTTTCAGATGAAAAGACTGATTTTGAAAGTTAGTGATGATAAAGAACGAAGATCGTTCTTGAGCGGCTTGGCAAAGTTGACTTCATTAGGATTAACTAAGCCAACGACCTCCAACTAGGTCGATTTTAGAGTGGTCTTCAGCTGGTTGCACTCTAGGCTAGCGACTTTCTATTGGGTCCAAAAAGTAGGGCAATCTGGTATATAAAACTGAGAGTGTGGTATTTTGGTATTAAACAAAAAAAAAAAGGATATTCTAGAAAAAAATTCTTAAATTTGACTTCATTAGGATTAACTGATTTTTTTATATATTTTAACATTTGTTTTTAATTAGGATAATAAATTAAAATTAATTTAATTATTTAAAAAATAAAAATACTAATAATAAATTAAAATAATACATTAATAAATTATAAAAAAATTATTATTATTATAATAAATAATTATTATAATTATAATTAAAGATTGTTATAATTAAAATGATTAAATTATATTATAAATTTCTTAAAAAATACATTAAAATTAAATAATATATATATATATATCAAATTTGTTACCGAAAAATAATAATAACAATTAAATAAAAAGAAAATTATATTAATAGCATGAAAATGAAACGAAATATATTAAATTAACGATAAAAATACATCATATTTGAGGGAAAAAAACATCTAATTTATATCAATGATATCCACCTAAATGACCTCGAGTCCCACATCTAGGATGTCGTCGAACTCGTCTAGCTCTCTGAACAAGTTGCGGTTCTTCTGGTTCATCCTGATTTTGATCATTTTCCTCAATGTAAGTTGTAGGTGGATTAGAACCACTGTCACCTACTTCCATTAAATTTTGAGATTGAAGATTATACATCGAATCAAATATAGCATAAGCCGTCTCAGGAGTTGTGCACTTAGTTCCAAACAAATTATAGAAAGGTCCATGTTCTGTCGGATAACTGGGGGTTGGTATTTCCGGCACCGACGAAACGTAATAATAAGTTGGTGGTGGATCATAACATGGAACTTCAGTAGCGACGTGTAGGCGAGGTGATGATAAAGATGGTCGTGCTGTATTTTTTTGTTATGCGGTTGATTGGGAGGTCGATTGCACATATTCTGCGTGTGACATTATAATTTGATGTATTTTTTATTTTAATTTTAATATATTTTTTTTTAAATTTATAATATATTACAATTATTTTAATTATAATAATTTTTAATTATAATTATAATAATTATTTATTATAATAATAATAATTAAAATATAACTTTTATTTATAATTTATTAATGTATTTTATTTTATTTTATTTTTAAAATAATTAAATTAATTTTGATTTATCATCCTAATTACTAATATATGTTAAAATATAAATAAATAAATAAATAAATAAAAGGTGGTCGTTCCCTAGAGAAGCGACCTCCTAATACGTTTTTAAATTTTTCCCTTCACCTGGTCGCTTCATGGGGAAGCGATTTCCTATTTAAAAAAAAGTAGAGCATTCGCGTAAATAAATTTCATAGTAGGACATTTGAAAAATAAAAAATTAAAAAAAAGGATATATATATATCAAAAAGTCTCATTATTCATTTGAAATTTTCACTTCAGCTTATAATTATCATAGACACATATATATGCTTTGTGTAACACCCGAAATTTTATAATAAATTATTTTATTAATTAAATAATATTTTAAATAATTAATTTAAAATTATTTTAGAATATATGTTGATAAATTTTGTAACTAATTTCCGTTATATGAATGTTTTCTATGATGTGCTAGTTTGATACATATTGTATTAAATGAGCGATATAAATAATAAATATTTTATTTTATTATTTTATATATTTTTCTAAAAATAATAGTTTTTTAGAATAATATTTTAAAGAATAAGATTTTACGCGATTTTAAGTGTATATGTGAGTTGATAATTAATGTGATATTTTTTTGTATGTTTGATTATTATAAAGTGTGCACATATTTATATTTTAATTATTTTTAAATATCTCTTATTTTAATGATTTACTTTATAAATAATTATCTTTCGATATTAGTAATGTTGTGTTTGAGTTCCTTTATTTTTAAATAGTTGTTATGGTGTTGTGATTTTATATATATTTATTATGATTTGGTAATTAATATAAAATATTGATGTTATATTTATTTATTTTATAATTTTTACTATTTTCTAATATCATGGTATTATTATAATATGAATATTTTAAGAAATAAGTATAATTAAAAAGATTATTTTGAATGTGAAAGTTTCAGTCATTAGTAATATGTTTTATATATATATATTGATTATTTTAATTACTCTGATTTATAAAATATTAGTAACGGAAAACTAAATGGTGTTTGTAAGAATATTAAAAAGGATATTAAATAATTATTAATTTTGTTTTAGTAAAATAAAAATAATAATAGTAAAACAAAAACATAAATAAAGGGACCAATGAGTTTGACTCATGTGTGAACCTAATTGTTAATAAAATAAAACACACAAAAAAGGGAAGGGAGGACGGGCAGCCTTAGAACCAAAGATTAAACACAACAACAACTTATATCGTTTCACACCGGTGATCGATAACTATTCTAGAAAAATTTCTCCATTTTTGTCCAAATTTCATTATGTTGTCTTACTCGTTTAGTTAGTCAATTAAACACAATTTTCTAGATTTTTAACAACCCCAATTTCTCTCTAAGATACCCAACTTCTCTAGTTGTAGCATTTGTTATTTTGCATCGTTCTCATTCACCGTAAGTCCGATTTGAGTGAAACCAACACCAAAACGACCATATGAAAAATAGATATATTATCCACTGATTGGTTTTCTAATTTATTGTAATTTTCCTTGACCAAATTTCGAATTTATATTTTTTTTAGTATCTTCTTATAATTTATTTTGACGTTTATCCATAATTTGTCAAGTTAGATTGATTGAAGGACAAAAAGTCAAAGAACAAAAATTGTTTGCTCGTGGAATCGTATTCATGTGTGAAAGCGTCGAAATAAGGTATGGGGTGAAAGAGCGTTTGAATTCATGAGTATAATATAATATGAGATGAACGGGAAAACTGTATTTTCCAACGATTCATTTGAGACTCTCTATGTACGATATTAGTCATTTGAGTGATAAATTGATTAATGTAAACATATGAGAATTGTAAGATTAAAATATGGAATAGAAATATTTATAAGGTGTTGATTGATTTAACTTCGTTAAATGTGTGATATTTGATATTATTGTGATGTTTGATTTATTTTTATTAAATGTGAGATATTTGATATTATTGGGATATTGAATGTTGAATGAATTTTATATATATGTTTGATTAGACGAGTTTATGTGATGTGATAATACAAAGTGAACTCATTTTAATAAGTTATGTGACTATGACGATATATAATTAATAATAATGATGTTATAAATATGTGACGAGCCTATGTGATGATGTATGATTGATGATAGTGATCCTATAAATTTGTGATGAGTTTATGTGATGAGATATGATTAGTGATAGTGATGTTGTGAATTTGTGATGAGAATACTTAAGTAATCCTATAGTTGGTGAAATAATTGTGATTCCAATTTGTATTTGAGATGACAATCTTAATGGAGTATCATAGGCCAACGAGGGGAGAAAATAAATATTGAGAATTTGTGAAGTGAAGATTATTTTGTCATCATATAGGTAGGGACTGACAAGCCTAGTGATTTCGGGGAAGTACAACTGAATGAGCCTAATCATGGCGGTCTGCTGTCGAGCCTTAAGGCAAGATTGTTATAAACCTTGGAGGTATTCGGGTGGGGAATTCTAGCACTCCAAATATCGGGAGCTACCACGCAACACACGTTTACCTCGAATGTCACGTATATGTGTCTCGGGTTGAGTTGAGGGGATCTATGAGGACATGCATGGCCAATTGGAATTGTCCGTCCACTGAGGTGGTGGCATAGTATCAAACATCCTAACCAAGTACTTCAGATTTATAATGGTACCACATTGTGAAGTAGAGTCTAAGCTCATGCATAGCATTGCATTTTATTGTGATGGTTTTGTTGTGATTAATATGTATCGTGTGTGGTGATAATTTCTCTTAGACAATTTGAAGTTATAGTGAAATTTATTGATTTTCCTTGAGTGATTTTGACTTTTTAATGTGATAGTTTCTTGATGGAATGTTTGTGTAATGATACGGTACTATTATGATTGTGTGTGTGTACTTCTTACTTGTATTATACAGTCATCATGATTTCAAAATTCATCTCCTTCGTTGTTTATGTTTGTCTGGCTTGGCCCTGCGTTTGCGAAATCGCAGTTGTTACAGGTTAATGAATCTTGAAGTTCAAGTTTGGGAGGAACCATGCTTTGATAGGTGATACCGGGAATAAGGGTTTAATTTGTATTTTACTTGAAAAGAATTTTTGTATGAAAATCTTAGAAGTACTAGTAAGTTTTTAAATTAAATCAAGTAATAATACTTAAATCAAGTTTTTATTTTCTTCAAAATATATTTTTATTTATGTGCTGCAAATTTTATAAAAATATAATAATTATTATTATAGATATTATTTTGGAGTTTAAGGTGTCACATTTTAGACAATGACTCTTTTTAAGTAGCTATATTAGAAGTTAATATTAGATTTAAGTTATGTTGAGATATTATTAACATTTTAATAAAGTATTTTGAATTTTTTATATTTTATTTAATAAAAATATAATATTTTAAAATAATTTTTAATTATTAAAATTGTTTTTTTATTATAAATCTAATTTTTAAAATTAAAATGCAACTTTCAAAATATTTAAAATTGTCGTGCAATATTATTACTTTATATGTATCCTAAAGTTTGACGAGGGATGCACATTGAGCTACTAACTTTTGAAATATTTTATTTAATTATTATATCCTATTATTATTTTGTGTTATTACTTTATATGGATCCATCAAAGTTTACAGTGCTACATATTTATCTACTTTTAGAATATTTAAATTAATTAATATATTTTAATATTATTTTGTGGATACATAGTTTGATTTAATTATATTAATTATAAATTTAATTGATTGGTGATCAAATTAAATAATAAGTCTCATTAGATTTATGTTTTAATACTTAATTATTGATATAAACTCAACTATGTCTCGTCTCCTCTCCTAAGACTAACATGGTGTTCATGATCCAAGTCTCTCTAGTTCAGGATTGAGCTAATCAGGATTATTATACAAATAAATAATTAGCTATGAATTATTCCTAAAACGTAATATTTTCTACACGATTGTATTGTTTAGAACATGTTTTTGAGAGAAATGAATCACTAGATTAATCCTAACAAGTATTATCATTCGATGCATAAGTGTCCGCGACAATCCTAAGTTCTTAATAATTTATTTTTAAAAAAATAATACTATTATTAATTTTAAGTGACACTCAATTATAGTTTCATCAATATGGGTGTATTTGATACCAAATTAGGTACGTTACTCTCTTTCTTCTCCTCGTATTTTCCGTATCGTATTTCTTAACATATTACTCACTATTGTACCGTATGCTGGTGTTGAATGAAGTATGTACAGAAACATTGTACGATTCCTTCGTACTAAATTGCACCCAACTGCATATCAACATGAGCCTGTTAAGGGATACATTAAGTGGTACTATAGGATATCTCTCATCATCAGATGATTCCTTACGTTGTTGCAGAACCTCCATGCTTTGATGTTCCTTGTCATTATGTTGGTGCTGATCCTAGTTATGATGTTGGTGTTGGTCATAGTCATGATGTTTGTCGTACTCCTAGATATGATGCTGGTGTCGGTCCTAGTCATGATGTTAGTTTCGATACTACTCATGGTAAATGGTATACACAATGTCAACTAATGAGTGATCTTATACAACAAAGTTTAGATTTACATAGACTAGATCCTAGAGATGAGATGTGTGTCTTATTAGAGAGAGCTTTATACATATCTAAATGAGAGGATTATTAGTAGTACTGTAGTTGTATTTTTATTGTCTTATTTTATTATTCAGACTTATTTGTTTAGACTTATCTTGATTGGTTTATTATTCAGATTTTATTATTTAAAGTTATTTATTTATACTTATCTCAATTGACTTATTATTCAGACTTTACTTTATTGCTTAAGACTTATATTGTTAAAGATTGAAATAATTTAATCTTTTGTATATCATGTGAGTGAATTTTGTTACAAAAAGGAATGTGATATGCAGAGGAAATAAACTAACTAATTGAAAACAACATATATATGAAATAAAATTTTAAATAAAAAGTGTCAATCATCTATCACAGACATATAATATGATGTATCTTGTAAATCTAATGAACCTCAATGTTGTAGACGTCTTGCATAAGCTATAGTCCGTGATGTAGACTCATCACTATGGTGCTTTTTCCAATGCCATGCAAGTGGAGGTAACATACATGCTGATTTCAATTTAACTTGAACCCAATGACTTTCATTAACAAAACCAATGTTGATAATACAATCATGTGATAAATCTCTTGTGTGCACCTCTCAATAGGAAAAAAGTCAAACAAAACATTTTTCCCAATGTAACATGAACAAGATTATATTTTGTTGCTATCAGGTAACCCGTATCTGGAATGTTTATCCACTTCTCGTTGGGTTGGTTTCCTAAATCAGTTACAAGTAAATAGCATGTCACTTCTTACAAATGTTCCTTGAATAATGCATCATATAAATCAAGTTTGGACTTAATATTTGTATACAACTGTCGATGCAAAATGCTCCAATATTCTTCACTATGGCCAAATAAAGCAGCAATAACACAATATCCATAATTTTCATCTGCTTTAACATTAACTATGTCTTCAATATGTGGATCAATTATAGGAGAAACTCGTCCAAATATTTTCTAACCTGACTCGTCATAGGTGCTTGCTGAGAGACTTGAGTATTTGCATTATCAGAATAAAATGCATCAACATGCTCAAATTATGAAGGATCGCGATATACGCCAAATTTCTTTGGCTTATTGCCTTTTTTCCTCTTCACACACCTTTTGTTTTGATCTTATCTAGTGGTGCACACATTGATGTTGTCTCTGGATATGCTATTTCACGCAACTTGCTCTTCAATGTCTTCCTTCCAGCAACATTAAGTGTTTCTCATGTTTTCCAAATTATATTCATCTCTGATATAATGTCCAACTCTGAATCATTTTCCAACTTTTCTTCCTCTTTATTACTATTCATGGTTAATTTCCTCTAGTGTATATAAACAACATCCAATGGCATTGGAACATATTTCAACTTGTATAGTGTCAACTCACATGCACAAGGTAATTCATGAGTGTTTCTAAGTATACAACAACACACATCTTTGTCATTATCTACATAGTTGACTCTCTTGTATTCATGAACTATATCAACTAAAGCTTTCTTGGATACAACTCAAGTCAAATTCTCATAGAATGGATTTGGAACTTATATCAAATGAACCTTTTATCTTAATAATTAGGAACTTCAACATGTCATTACCATTCCATGCCTTATAGAAATCTCATTTGCTATGTTCCAAAAATCTTTTCAATGACCAATGAGCATACTCAAGCCTAACATTCAAACATAAAAAAAGTTTGATATTATTTCAATAAAAATTATATCATGCATCTTTAATCCTATATAAGTATAAATGTAAAACAAATGTAAAGTTTTAATGGTGTACCTATTAGTTGTAGTATTTCCTAGATGTAATACTCGATTGGTCCATGCTTCAACAAATCTTTCCTTGTGAAGACTCAACCATGTGTCTCTGACGTAGTCAAAGAAAATAATATTATGGACACATGTTTGCTCAAACATTTGCAAAAGTTCCTCATACTCCTTTTCTTTAGAACAATAAACAATTTTCCTCCACAACTCAAGAATGGGTTCATGCATATATCTCTTTAATATATATTATTTGTATTTGGCTCCAATATTTTTGTTAATATGAAGTTGACAAAGTAAATTTGTTGAAGATCCATTATTCTCAAAAGTAGCCATTAGCTCATGATTGTGAAGTCCACACATTAAACTAATAATTCATCTCTCAACATTTTTCAATGGTCTCGATCTAAGTTTAAACGGACAACTACACCTTTTAGTCGAAGTCTCCGAGTTACTTTTATTTGACTTATATTTTCCACCTCTATCAATACCAAGAATTAACTTTGACTTCATTCCTCTCTTTCTATTCTCTACGTCAGAGCGAGTAATGATAACAACTACTCGATTTTATCGACCAACCTCTTTTTTCTATGATATGACAGCTTCTCTTGACTCAAAATTTTGATTAATTGTGAGTGATTCAATCAAATCTATACATAATGGTTGTGTTAAAAAATACCTAAAAAAAATCAACAACAAAAAATACACACTGTAAATTTCAAAATTTTGAAATTTCCCATAAAGTAAAAGTAACTACTGGAAATTTCAAGACATAAATTTTCGATAATATCAATAACGTATCGAAAATTTTTTGGCAAAATTAGCGGTAAACAACCACAAAAAAATATAAAAAGGAAAATTTCAACAGTTATAAATTGTATATTGAATTTTTAGGGGGAAAATGTTACTTAGTGAATTTATTTTTTCAAGGAGTCAGATTTTAGAATAATTTTTATCATAAAAAAAAATTAAAGGAATAATTTTAATTTTTTTGACATTTTAGGAATTTAAATTCAATTGAAGATAATTTTATTTTCAATTTAAGTTTATTTACCTTGTTCGATAAAGCTCAAGCCGGTAATAGGATGAGTAACTTGTTTTGTCAACTCTAGATTTCTTTCACTCTATTGATTCTATTATAATTTTTTTCTTTGTTTAGTTTTGCTCTCTTTGTAATAAAAATA
>JBBPBR010000003.1:59097630-59130270 GCA_037974775.1 Cicer pinnatifidum
TCATCTATTTTTCATTAATTTTTTTTTTTAAAAAAAAATTGTCATCACTTTTTTTTTTTGTCTTTAAGACCTCCTTTTCCGAAGAAAACAAGTCTAATAATTCAAAGATGGACTAAAAGTTAACTATATTGAAAGTTAACAAAACAAACCCCTCATTTTGACCACAAGTTTTGAGATATCATATAAATTTTTCCTTATGAATTTGAGGTTAAAATCAATCCAAAGTCTATTGTGAATTATCACTTGTCGAATTTATTATTTATATCGATCAAGTTATTGTTTTATTTATAAGGATGGATAGATCTCGTGGATAGACCATTGAGTGACTTTTTAATAATCCTTCGACATGATCCAAAATTAATTTACACGTTAAGCATTTTATTTATTACATTGTATTGAGAGAGAATTTATTTGTTGTATTGGTGCAGGTTTAGATAGAAATGAGAAGCTGAGGGAAATTGGATCTAGAAACTTCTTTATGTGTCCAAAGAAGGAGAGTGATGATGGTGGAGACGATAGAATAACGACGTCGTTTGGTTCGTGTTCCAGCCAGGCAGAGAAAGCAAGCAAAGGTTTCGGTTGGCTAAGGTGCATGGATTTCTTGCTGTGAAAAACGATTGGGTCAGAACAAATCATCACTTGCCCAACAGTTTCTACAATTTTTCTTTTACTGTTTTTACAAATAATTCCAGTACTATCGAATTATTTGTTATTTTTTGCTAAATGCCGCAAAGTGCCATAGATAAGAAATTAATTACAAAAAAATTTGCATTAGAAGTGGTGTATTTAATTTTTTTATACATTTAAATAAAAAATCAATTCAAATATGAAACTTTTATGTTTTAATTCTCGATAAATGTCTATGAGTATTTACAGCAGAATTCCTCTATTTGAGTGTTTAAAGAATCTTGTATTTACACATAGTTTATTTTATAATTCTTTAATGTCAATGCCAATAGATATTAATATCAAACGAAATCATTTTATAAAGATCTACCAAATATCTTACAACAATTAGTTTAATATCATTTTCTAAAATTTTGAATATATTATTTATTTTAATATAATTTATTAAATTATAAAGCAAGAGAACTTATAGAAAATCCATCTAAATAATATAATATAGAACTCATTTGCTAACTCCACGTTTGGTATATTTATATAATATAATAGTAATAGTTTCTGATTCAACAAGAGAGCATAATAATATATAACAATATATGTACATTCATTTTTTCCAAACATTTTAATTTTTTTTTATTGTATTATTTTCTATTATTTTTTTCTCTCTCAAAACATTTACACCTTTACAGGTATTAGCTCTCTGCCAAATATTTTTTGTTAAGAGAATAATTCTGTTGTGGATTTTTTCTTTATTATTTTTCCTTGAAAATAGAACCTTGAATGAGAGGCCGGTTACTTGTAAAAATAGGTCGGCAACGATAGTTGTAGATTTGTGGCTTTGTGGGCATGGCGAATCAACGTCGTGTCTTGAATTGGTCTTATTAGTATGTTTTTTCTTCCTCTTTTATATGTTTTTTTCCTTCTCTTTCGGTTGTTGTTTCATACTTTTTCCGCATGTTAAGCAAGTATGTCTTGAATGTCTGAAATAGGTCTAGTCTACATCACTGACGTTGATATTTTTTCATGTCTAGGAAAATCATTTTTTTTTTTTATAAAAGCTGAATATAATTTGTTACGGTATTTGGTGGATTTTTTATTTATATATATATATATATATATATATATATATATATATATATATTTACACAAAAATATTTCACTCCTCAATAATATTATCTGACTTCCAAATAATATTATCTGACTATCCTATTCTTTAGAAGTCGGTAGAAACTCGCTGACCCATAGAGCGATCAACTGAAGGAAAAAAAAAATTAGATTTGGAGGTCGCTGATCTGGGGAGCGACTTCGTACTATGAGTAATTTTTTGTTGTTGCCGTTTTCATAATTATTATATCATTTTATTAATTGTTATTATTTATAATAAATTAAAGATAATTAAATTAATAAATAATAATAATAATAATGATAATAATAATAAATAATACATTAATAAATAATAATAAAGTATTATTATTATTATTAATAAAAATGATTATAATTAAAAATAATTAAAATTTAAAAATAGTAAATTATATTATAAATTTCAAATAAATTACATTAAAAAAGAAAAAAATTAAGTTAATAACATGAAACAAAATACATTAAATTAACTAACAAAAATATATAGAGAAAAAAACATCAAATTTATACTATTGATATCCACCTAAATAACTTTCAGTTCCACATTTAGGATGTCGTCGAACTGTCTAGTTCTTTGAGCAAGTTGAGGTTTTTCCAGTTCATATTGATTTTGAGCATTATCCTCAATGTAAGTTGTAGGTGGATTAGAATCACTACCACCTGCATCCATATAATTTTGTTACCGAGGATTATACATAAAATCAAACACGGCATAAGCCGACTCAGGAGTTGTGCACAGAGTTCCAATTTTTTTTTAGAAAAGCCCACTTTCTGTCGAATAACTAGGTGTTGGTATAAGGTGGTCTGTTTGAAGATCCTCCTTCAATAATGTATTTAACTTTCGACATTTTTTCTTCTAGATATTTTCTCTAGCACTTTTTTAGGTGTTTTTGATCTTTCTATAAACTGTGCTCTGATGCAAATTGAAGTAGCAATGCCGGTTTATAAGAAAAAGAGGGTTTGAATTGTAAATATTTCCTTTTAAAAATTCTTGAAAAAGCTAAAGATTTAACTTAAGAATGATCTTGGTTAAGAAAACAGAAAACGGAGCACGCTATTGGTTTTTACCAGAAAACGGAGAACGTTCTTAGTTAGCTTAAAAACAGAAATTCAGTTTATATTTTAAGTCAGTTATTCAATAAAGCTTAATAAATAAAGGGATACGAGAAAGAATACCACACAAATATGTATTCTGGTTCACCCGACTAGGTCTGCGTTCAATCCTCACTACTGTGAGATTTTTCACCAAGTGTTCAAAGCAAAGAACCTTCTTGGTTTTACAGCACCTAGCTTAGATCAACCTTGATTTGTTACAAGTTCTATTTCTTTCCACCCAAAAAACAAATTAATCACCTATTAATCTTGATAGGATTTCTTACAATCTATTCAAGCTATACCAAACTCTTATAGTTTGAGTTTTACAATAATGATGAGATTATTTTGATAGAATCATATACATATCTCAACTCTTGTTTGAGATTCGATTCCTTATAAAGAAATCAGTACAATAATAATAGAGTATGATATATAATCAAAACTGAATCTTTCTTGTGAAAATGAGAATTTCAAGTATGTGAATGTGAATGATTTGAGAGACTTGATAGCACTTGAACTTATGTCATTTCCCTAGGCATTGGCCTTTCTTTTATAGACGTCTTGAACTTATGCTCTTTTAGTTTTGACCAAAACCAATATATATATGAATAAAAGTATTATAGCCTTTGAACATTTTTGAAACCTATTTGACTAGGTTGGTTTATTCGTTCTTGATCAGATTGTGTTTGTGTTTTATGATCCTTTATGCTTCACATGTATTTGTTGATGTTATATCTTCATTCTTGAGACCTCAATCTGTCCAAAACAATTTGAAGAATGATGATGAACTTCTGCATAACAAAGGAGATTGATACTTAACTTCTATAGAAATAGAGATTGATTAATAATCTGGACTGTCAGTCTTTGAACTTTATGGAGATTGATGATCAATCTAGAGGTTCAATTTTGATCATTCTGGATGACTCCCTGATGTCTTGTACAAATCAAGATTAATTAACTTTCTTGACAGTTTGGTTGAAGATGGTTCAGACTTATTTCAACTAGCTTGATTCATGACCATTTATCTTAGTGATTCGAATGCCTTCTTTGACTAGAACGGATCCTACTTGTTCCTTGCCAAATATTGATAATCTTAGAATGAAATTCAAAGGCAGAGTTTTCGTTGGACCAGTGTAAATTGATTGGTCTTTAGGCTGTACTAATCAGTCTTGATCTTGGAGATCTTTCTCCAGAATGTTCTTGTTTAGTTTTAATTTGACTTTCTTTGTTTTGCTTGATTCCTATATTTAAATTAATTCACTCAAAAGCACATGTTAAATTAACATAAAATTTTATAATCATAATTAATATTCTTTATTAATCTTTGTTTATTTTCATCAAAACTTTAATTTGAGAGTTTGTCTTAACAAATGATGCATTATTAGATGCCACTCATTGTTTATAATATTTAATCTTACTTTAATAATTTATATTATTGTTAGTTAAGTTGGAGTCTATAGAGTTACACGATAGAAATATTAAATCAAAAAGTTAAGATTTAATTAAAAAACTATTTAAATAAATAATGATTTAATTAAATGAGTTGAATGGGACTTGTAGCGTACAAGATCTACTATAACAATAAGATATAATCGATCACTATTTATATGATATATTGTGTTTCCTCTTAATCTAACCCTATAATAATTCTTATTGTAGCAATTAGCTAGCACCGATGTATTTTGAGGCAACCGTTCACGTGTATTGAATAGAGACACTACTATATCTCGTGGTGTTGGTGATTTATCATTCTCTACACTTTAAGAGGTAAACACATAAACCTTATGTGAAATATTGTGTGTGCGGGAACCATAACAATGAGTAATTTTCGCTCTTGAGAATAATTTTAAAATACATATCTTGATTTCTCAATAGTGGTATCAAAGCCATTGTCATTTCTGTCTAATTTGTGTAGGTGTTCGTTTAACTATTTGATAAGATGCCTAAATATTTTCTTGAATATGATTCATATAAAATAAATGTTGTCAACTAGAAGCACTCTCGATATATATGATATTCGATGAATAATTGTTGCCTCAATATATTTGCGAAGTATATACTCTCAATATTTTTCTAATATTTTAGAAATCGAGTATGTGTACTTGCTCTTGCTTAATATTGATATGAATATTTGAATCAGAATACAATAGTTGTAACAATTTTGATTTTGAATTTATTAAAACATATGGTTCTCAAAAATTAGTTATTAAGAGTAAAGAGTCATTATTAGCAAATATTTTGAGATGTATTAAATAATTAATATTAATTAGTTATTAAGGGTGTATAGTTATGACCATAGTATATTTGAAGGTTATTTTATTTAAATATAACATGTGTATCGTGGTTTATTTTAAAATGTGACATATTAGTAATTTATATTTAGTTATATGTAACATGTGTTAGCGTGTATATATATATATATATATATATATATATATATATATATTTGTTTTTTAGTTTTATATTAAATATGTCTGCAAATACAATCAACACAATTTCACTATGAGTCATTTTGGAGAATGAAAATTTACCAAGAACTTACTTTCTTCATTGATACCAAAACATCGGGATTGCCTTGAAACAAAAGAGGAAATTATATGTGCTCGAAAAACCTATGCTTGAGTCACCCGCTGCAAATGCTCCTACGGATGAATGAGATGCTTATAAGAAACAACAAGATGATGTCTTGGATGTTTCATGCCTTATGCTTGCAACCATTAACTCAGACCTGCAAAAGCAACACGAGAACATGGAGGCAATCGATATAATTGAACACCTTAACATGATCTTTCAAGTGAAGGCTAGGCAAGAATGGTTTGAAACATCAAGAGCTCTTTTTCGTTTAGATTAGCAGAAGAAAGTCAAGTTGGCACCATGTACTCTAGATAATTGGGTACATTGAGAACCTGTAGAGACTATAAAATCCTTGAGGCTTAGAATTAGCAACATATGTGATCCTACAATAATTGTCATATACTTTTAGTCATTTCGTCATGTATTATTGTATGAATGATGTAGCTAAAATATTGTAAGAGCTTGTTAGATTATTGAGAACAGTTGAGCAAAACATCAACAAATGAAATGGTAAGGCCATAATGATGGTTCAAATTGGTAAGGGAAAAGTTCTCAATCCCATGTTTAGGCAACTTAAGGAAAATGGCAAGGCGAAAGGTAATTTGAGTACTTATAGCCTATAGGCACGATTCCAAAGAAAGATACTTGTATCAATTGTGGTCAAAGTGGTCACTAAAAGAGGAACAATCCCAAATACCTAGAATAGTTAAAAGAAAAGAGAAAATAAGACTTCCACTTCAAGTATTTATGTTATAGAAGTTAATTTGTCTATTTTTGCTTCTTGGATATTGTCGTGTTTGGTTTATCTGCGAAAAAGGAGCCTCCACCAATTTTACTTTAATAAAGGAAAAATTGGATAAAATCTAAAATGATAATCTTGAATCAAAATTTCGGGTTTGGGAGTCGATTACGAGTAGATAAACTATTATCACTCTACACCATCCTTCAAAATGGTTATCATATAATTAACTGTATAAAAAATATTTAATTATTTATATTACCCAACAAAAACAATAAAAAGGAAATAAATTAGTTATATTAATAAAATAAGGTAAAATATTTTTTTATTAATTTGGTTTTAAAAATTGAAGACTTTGCTCCTATGTAACATCTAAAATCAAAGAATTAAAAATAATTAGAATTTTAAATTTTGAAATATTCTAATTTATAAATTATTATTATTATTATTATATTATTATTATTATTATTATTATTATTATTATTAACCAATTTGTTTAAAATAAGGTGGCATTAGTAAGTTATTTTATTTGTTAAAGACTTATAAGGTAATAATAAGAAGTTTTTTTTGTTTATTAAAGACTTATGTGAAATAGATAATAACAAACAAGTTATTACAACAACCTTTTGTTATCTAATTATCTATTATTAAGGAGTCGAAACAAGACCCAACGAACAATCCTAAATGAATTTAATATGTATTTGTTTTATTTATAACAACCAAGAGTTTTGTGGGAAAAATATAGGATACCTAATCAAATAATCTTATAAATATTTAAATGTGAATAGATACAAAGATAAAAATACTAATTAAAAACTCAATAGAGAGAACTATGTCAACATAAAGAGGATCAAAAGTACGATTGCGGTTGCAATAACGGTTAATAACGATTAACATATACGAAACCTGCTTCAGGAGGTGAGTAATCACTCCCTTTAAACTTTTATGGTACATTTATTTTGGAAATTTGGGATGGAAAAAGAGATAGATATTTTGAATGGTATTTTTCTTATAAAAAATATATTTTGTCAAAAACCTAACTCTATTAAAATTGGGATTTTATGAACTGTAATAATAGATTATGAATTGATTTATTTACTGTTGTTTGTTGAATTACCGTTTTTATGATTATTTGAATATATATTCTTTAAAATATTGTTTTATTATATTTTCTTGAATGATTGTTGTTATTATATATTCAAATGAAATATTATACTGTAAATATGATTTTACGAATACGATTGTTAAAAATATGAATTATTTTGATTGTATGTGTTGGAGATGAACTTACGCTCCATATAGATGAGTTTTAAACTTCACAATGAGATGAAGTTTAAACTCCACATGATGGGTCTTGTACCCCACATATAGATGAATTTTAAACTTCACAATGAGATGAGGTTTAAACTCCACAGTGATGAGTCTTGTACCTTACATATAGATGAGTTTTAAACTTTGACAATGACGAGATGAGGTTTAAACTCCACACGGATGGGTCTTGTACCCCACATATAGATGATTTTTAAACTTCACAATGAGATGAAGTTTAAACTTCACATGGATGGGTCTTGTATCCCACATATAGATAAGTTTTAAACTTCACAGTGAGATGAAATTAACTCCACACAAATGGGTCTTGTGCCCCACATATGGATGAGTTTTAAACTCCACAATGAGATGAAGTTTAAACTCCACACGAACGGGTCTTGTACCTCACATATAGATGAATTTTATACTCCACACGGGTGGATCTTATACCCCACATATAGATGAGTTTTGAACTTCACAATGAGATGAAGTTTAAACTCCACACAAATGGGTCTTGTACCCCACACTGGATGAGTTGGTGCTCCACATGATGAGATAATATTCACTTCGTGGAAGTAGTATATCTTCATAAAACAATGAGACATCATTGAATTGATTGATTTATTTTCTGCAGAATAAATGTGTAGTGGATTTATTTGATTATTACATATGAGGATTATCGTTAATTTAATTGATAAGTTTTTATTAATTATTGGAAGTAATTGGTTATTATAGAAAAATCTTAGTCATATCATGAATATTTCTAAAGAATATTTTTGGAAGAAGGTGGGTGTCATGATCGATTTTTTCGGTTACCGCTCCGGCTGAGAACAATACTTATTTTAAAATTGTGTGTATTATTCACTATGATTTAATATCTCATTAAAGTGTTGTTTTCAGAGAATGACACCGTCGGAGACGTCGAAAGTTGAGAATTCCTACCTCCCTTGACAATAGTGATTTCCTTTGATTAGGTTAGTACTCAAGAATAAGTAGACATAACATCTACATCGTACTTTATTTGGGGATTAGATATTGTTTGCACAATTTTCGATATTTTAATTATTAAAGGTTTTTCAGTTGTAAGGATTTATTTTAAGATTTAATAACATTACTTCTTTCGGACAATTCATTATCTATTATAGTACCTTATTCTCTTATATAATTTGAATTTCCGTTATTACCTCAGTTGTTATTCCCATGTAACTAGGCGTTACATCCTACGTATCCCCATGTGCAATAAAGAAATCAAAACACACATAGTTCTTGGTAGAAAATATTCGTGGGATAATTGATTATATTATTACTCAATTTTTTTTCATTATTAAAAAATGGGTTAATTGTGATAAGTGAGAAAGAAAAAGAATTACCAAATAGTAGGATAATGAAACAAATAAAAATATATCAATTTTTCTAAATAAATAAATTTTATTTATTACAGGTTGCACCAATTTAAGAGGTGCATGGTTTGTATAAAAATGAAAATCGATAATTAGATGGTAAATCGTGATATGTAGAAAGTATCAAAGTTAAATAGGAAAAAAAAACATCATACCAAATTACGAACTATAATTGTCTACTTTAGACAACCCGTTTCTTCTTTCTCTTATTTTTAAGTGTGAATTGTATTCGATGGGTATAGATAATATTGTGTAAGTATGGCACAACGGAGAACTAACGGTGTTAGTCGAAGGGCAGATTCAAACACTTCAATATTTTGCTCTTCCTTTTTTTGAAGTGGGTGATTATAGATAAGTTTGTGTAAGAATGGCGCATCAAAAAACCAGTGGTGGCTCTCTGGTGGACGAGTTCAAACACCTAAAACTAGTCGATATTTTCTAATATCTTATTTGTTCCTCCTTTTCGTCTAAGAGCATCATAACACTCCTATTTATATTAATAAATTGTGGTTAAGTAATTATTAGAAATAAATGTCTACCATTATAACTAATTCAGTTGAATCCTCAAGTTTTATTTTCTTTTAAAAACTTTCTTCAAATTCACATATTAAATTTACTCCAAAAACTCTCATATTTATTAATTTTATATTAAATTTCATTTTATTGTTTTTATTAAATAAGAAAAATTGAATTAATATTTTTATTACCATGTTATTATTAGACCCAAAAAATAGTAAATAAAAAGCCTAACATATATCTCTTTTCATTAACAAGTGAATATCATAAGAAAAATTAAATAAAAATTAGCAATAAAAAAAATAAAAAGTTAGGGTAAAAAGTTTAAAATACCTTTTTTTTATTAATTGTTTTTGTGAATATTAAGAAAAGGCAGACAAAAATAGGTATTGAAAGCTGCCCCTATTTAATTATAATTTAATTGAGAATCAATGTAAATAATAAGTAAAGACGAAGACTCCCATTTTGTACGAAAAACTTAGCATTTCAAAGAAGACTGTGAGTCGTTTTTGAGACTTAGGGTGCGAGTAGTTTTCCAGTTGCGAGTCGTTTTTCTGGCTTAAGATGTGGGTCATTTTCTCGGCTTCAAGGGTGCGAGTTCTTTTCCCAGCTTAATATGCATGTTGTTTTCTTGGCTTTGGGGGTGCAACATGTTTTCTCGGCTTTGAGGGTACGAGTTATTTTCTCGGCTTGGGGTGCAAGTCGTTTTCCCAACTTAAGATGCGGGTCATTTTCTTGGTTGTGTGGGGGTGAAAGTTGTTTTCTAGGCATAAGATGTAGGTCGTTTTCTCGACTTCATGGGTGTGAGTCGTTTTCTTGGCTTAATATGCGAGTCATTTTCTCGGCTTCGGAGGTGTGAGTCATCCCAACTCTTAAATCAGAGGATGCAAGTCAGTGTCCCGTCTTTGAAATGATAGGGTGTGGGTTAGTGTACCGTCTTTTAAATCATAGGGTGTGCATTAGCATCTCGTCTTTAAATTTATACACAATCGAAAATATAAAATATCATGAATGCATTTGATGAATGAACATTTTCCTCTATTTTGATCTTTTTTTCTTCAATTTTTTCGATCAAGTTTTTTTCTTCAATTTTTTATTTTATTTTATTTATATTTCTCGCACCTCTTTGCGGACATGATCATTGGATTCATGGATGAAAAATATGCACCACTTAAAATAAATGGTGGTGATTGTCATTTTGATCTTTAAAGAGATTTTCTATTACATCATCGACTTGATCTTAGTTGCCCATGGCTTACATGTAAAGACACCATACTATTTTTGGCCTCTTGACATTCACATATTTTGTGCCCCAACATATGATTATCATAAGATTTCATTTTGAAAAAAAACGATTTATAACACAAGAAATTAGAGAAGGAAGGTTCACATAATGATATTTAATGTCAAAATCTATGGTACAAAAACAAAAGGGTTCATAGAAAGAAAAGAAGATAAGGTAATCTCATATGGGTAAATGATCCAATTTGTTAGTATTATTTCATAAAATAAGTGTGCTAGTAACTCATGCCACAATTTCAATCATGTTTTTAACCCACTTTGGAAGATATGATTTGCTCCAATCTATCTTCACAGCCTTTCATAATATATTATGCTTCGACTTTGTTGTGTGCATGTAAGCTATATTCTTTGGTCATCTTTTTTAAATTCTCAAACTAGTGATTTTCTTTTACTCTATATTTTTTGTGGCCCTAATATTTGGTTAGATTGTGCTTTCAGGTTTTCAACCTACTATGCGTTTTTCCTAACTTTTGAATAGGTTGCCCTTTTGGGTTTTTGACCTACCAGGTCTTCATTAATTTTTGCACCCTTATTTTTGTCTAGGTCGCCCTTTCAGGTTTTTGACCTAACGGATCTGTATTCAACTTTGTATCCTAATTTTTTCCTAGGTCGCCCTTTCGGGTTTTCAACCTAACGGCTTTTTATTCAATTTTATACCTTAATTTTTGCCTAGGATGTTCGTTTGAATTTTCAACCTAGATGTAATACTTTTTGAAAACATCAATATGTGGAAGTAGTGATAAGTCTTATCGATCCATATGGGTGTGGATCAGAGCCACTTGAATGTATTATTTTTTATAGTATTGGGCTCATATAGTTGGGAGTCCACTTGTCATGCTAATGCTTTTAGATATGTGAAATCTTCTTGAGTGCTAATTCTTTCTTTTGAAGCTACAAAGTTCATATGTTCTTCTTTTAAGATTTTGAAATAATTGTCCATGACATGAGGCAGTCAACATTTTTCTTGAATTGAATTCAATCGGTCAACATAGATCATTACTCTTGATAAGGGGATTTTTGTTTGAGTGGGTTGCATTGCCTTTATTCTATATAATAAGGAACAAATGGATGCCCCTGTTATAGTCTCATACTCAAGGAGGCTATTCTATATAACAGATGTAATATATTTAATTATGTGATGCAATGTGATAAATATGATATAGAGGTAGGTAGTTTTTTTTCCTTCTCAAATATGCATGTGACCTACATGGTTCTTTTCTTATTTGATTGTTCTATGGTCTTTAACGTAAACCTTCACTATGAGTGGTTCTATGGTTCTAAATCGGTTCCTAGAGCACACAACTCAAATCTAAAATATAAACCAATTAATAAGTAAGCTATTCACATGGAAATATTCTAGAAAACGTCAACTCTAGATAAGACTTTTATGACAACCAAACATGATGTACATCCAGAAAATTATCATTACACAATATCTAACTTATCTTAGGTTGCACTCAACCGGATATAGAGCTAACTCATAAGTGTCTGAATTGATTATTATAGTGTTTAGAGAAATAAATAAAATAAAACAATTACCAAAATTATAATAAATTACCATAAATACATTTAAATTACCATAAATAAATAAATAAAAATAGAAGAATAATCACAATTAAAATAAATTAGCATAAATACATATAATTAATACATAAATCACCATAAATAAATAAATAAAAACAAAAGAATCACCACAATTAGAATAAATTACCATAAATACATATAATTAATACATAAATTATCATAAATAAATAAAATTGAAAGAATCACCACAATAAAAATAAATTATCATAAATACATATAATTAATACATAAATTGACATATATATATATATATATATATATATATAAATTACTATAAATAAACAAAGGAATCACCATAATTATATATATAATAAAAATATAACAAAATGATTATAAAAAATGGGTAATTTAAAAAATAAATAAATAATTGAATACAAGTAATTAGGTTAAACTTGACTAGATACGGTTGCTAAATATGTTTGTCCGCTAGAGTTACCTAAAATTCAGTTTTGCCGAATTCATTGTTGGAGTTGTGTCAAGCTGGTACAACGGGTACGTTAGGAATGAATGTTAGCTTCTTTTAATTTATGATCGTTAGCGCTTTTTTTTTTTATCGTTAATTTGTATATGAAGTATTTTTTTATAATTAATTTGAACAATTTGTTTGTCTTATTCGTACTTTTTTTTCACAATTTTTGCCACTCAAGTTTTTCTCTATAAGCTTCTATTAACAATAATTTTACTTATTTTTTCATCTTATTGTTTCAAACAATTTTTTTTTTGTGACAATTGGATCTGAATCAATATAATCTACAACAATCTTGGTTGCATTTTATTCAAAATTCTCAGTTACATCACCACTAATCAATCACAATATGTTTTATAGACCTCAAATAAATACTCAATGTGGATATGACCATCCTAATTTTCAAAATTCTCAATTACCATAACCACCAACCAATCCCTAATCTTGCTACCAATGATGTGTTTACTTCCAAGATTAGGGACAAGTTCCCACACATTACTTCTTTCAAATTGGTTTAGTTCTTCTTGCACGGCAAGTATCCATTGATCATCTTTAAGTGTTTCACCAATCTTGGAGGGTTCTACTTGAGAAACAAATGCCATATTCAAGCATGCATCTTGGAGTTTGAGCCTTGTAATAACTTCTTTTTTCTATATCACTTATAATGTTGTCAATAACATGATCTCTATGGGTTCTCCATTCATTAGGAAGATTATCATTTTGATCTTATTGCTCAATGTTGACTTCATTCTCTTGAATTGGTTGATCATCTTGATTGTTTTTGCTTATATCATCACTTATAAAATCATCATCATCATAAGAGACAATTTTGTCCTATTTCAAAGGGTTAGATTCATCAAATGATACATGAATAGATTCTTCAACTAACAAAGTTTTTCTTATTAAAAATTCTAAAAGCTTTACTATATAACGAGTAACCAATAAAGACACCTTCATCGATTTTCTCATCAAATTTTCCAAGGTTATCCTTACCATTATTCAGCACAAAACATTTACATCCAAATATGTGAAAGTGGGAGATATTGGATTTTCTAACTTTGTAGAGTTCATATGGAGTCTTCTTTAATATTGGTCGAATTATTACTCGGTTGGATACATTGTACTTACAGCATCTGCCCAAAAATATTTTGGTAAACTTGAGTCGCTTAGCAGGGTGTTTGCGAGTTCTACCAATAATCTATTCAATCTCTCAACAACTCCATTTTGTTGAGGTGTTCTTGGTGCAAAAAAGTTATGGAAAATTTCATTTTCTTCACAAAATTCTACAAAAGAGGCATTTTGAAATTCTCCTCCATGATCACTTCTTTTTTATACAATTTTGGTTTCTTGTTCATTTTGGACTAGTTTGGCATAATTTTTAAATGCTTTAAAAGCTTCATTTTTATTTGCCAAAAATAAGGTCCAAGTGAACCTTGAGTAATCATCAACAATTATTAGTCCATATGAATTTCCACCAAGACTTTTAGTTCTTGATGAACCAAATAAATCCATATGTATCAATTGAAGTGGTATTGAGGTTGATATAATATTATTGGGTTTGAAGGAAACCTTAGTTTGCTTACCCTTTTGACAAGTATCGCATAATTTTTCCTTAATGAATTTCATCTTTGGTGAGCCTACAACAAGGTCATGCTTGACTAACTTGTTTAAATGATCCATATGGATATATGCAAATCTTTTATGCCATAGCCATGCATCATTGTTGTTACTTACCAAAAGACATTTTATTTCTAAGGATAAATCAAGATTAATTATAAAGATATTTTTAAAACACTTACCAACAAACTAAATTTCATTTGTTACTTCGTTTCGGATAATGCATTCATCTTTGTTGAAAGCTATTTTGTAACCCCTGTTGCAAAGCTGGCTAATGCTAATGAGGTTGTGCTTTAATCGCTCAATATATAGAACATCTTCAATTGAAAGAGATGGGGTTGCACCAATTTTTCCAATGCCCAAACTTTTTCCTTTGTTGTTGTCTCCATAGATCACATAGTCTTTTGATTCAAGAGTTAGAGCTAAAAAATTTGCTATATCACCGGTCATGTGTTTAGAACATCCATTGTCCAAGTACCACATATTAGAGGTACTTTGTGTGCATACCTACAAAATAAGATCATGATTTGTTAGGTACCCAAAGTGATTTGGGTCCTTGAGGATTAGTACCTTTCTTGACCCACACATAATGCCTATTTGGAACACCAAATTTTATAAAATGACAAGCATTAGGTGTGGCCATTTAGACCACAATAAAAGCATGTAGGAGTAGATTTACTTGTATATGTATGTATATAAGGTTTCTTTTGAATAAAATTCTTCTTATAATAATGATGATCTTTTTGCATAATTATAACTTTCTCTTTGTTGAATTGGGCACTTGCCTTAACAAAGATGGTTATATTTATACTTGGTTTATCAAATTTTCATTAACCAATACCACTTTTTTCATTGAAATATCTTTGCATATTATGAATATTTTATAGTCCAACTTGTCCCTTTTCATACCTTTCAATGACTATGTTTAATTGGATATTTTTGAAAGAAAGAGAATCACACTTATTACATGTAAAATCCTGTTTTAATTTTTCAGAATCTTTTCTCCATAGTGTCAATTTTCTCTTTAAAGAAATGAAATTTGTTTATTTTGAGTTGACACTATTTTGAACACATTTTTACATTACATAAGTAATTCTTTAATTGCATTTTGAGCATCATTATACTAAATAATTAATTCATTATTAGTATCATTATTATCAGAAGAGTCTTTGTTACTAACCTCTTCTTCTTCGTCGTACTGGTGTGATGTCATAAATGCAACATTTGCACATTCGTCACTTTCTGACTTGGAAGATGAACTGACTTCATTGTCCTCCCATGTTATATAGACCTTTTTGAATTCTTTCTTTTTGAGAGCACTTTTCTTGATAATATTTGGACATTCTGCCTTTATGTGTCCTTGCTATCACACTCACAACAAGTGAAGTTTTGGCTTGAAGTGGAAACATCCTTCTTCCTGAAATTTTTCCTTTTAAAAGTTTTATCATTTTTAAGGAACATACCAAATTTCTTTATGAGGAATGTGATGTTTTCATCTCCATCTGAATTCTCATCATTGATGTTCTCTTTTGACTATACTTTCAAGGCAATATTCTTTGTCTTCTTTTCTTGACTTTCATTTTTTTCTAGCCTTCCAAGTTCGATTTCATGTTCTTGAAGTTTTCTGAAAAGTGCAGAAAGAGACATCTTTGATAGGCTTTACTTTTCAGAAATTATCGTTACTTTAGGTTGCCAAGCCCTTGTTAATGATCTTAAAACTTTGAGGTTCAATTCATCATTAGTGAAGATTTTCCCAAGTGTCATCAGGTGGTTGGTTAGATGAAAAAATCTTTTATGTAAGTCTAGAATAGATTCTCTAGGTTGCATTCGAAATAGTTCATACTCTTGAGATAATGTATTGAGTTTAGAACATTTTACCACAATAGTTCCTTCATGAGTTACTTTAAGAGTATCCCAGATTTCTTTAGCAGTTTTACAATGAGACACGCGAAAGAATTCATCCATTCCAAGTGTTGATTGTAACATGTTTTAGGCCTTTTTGTTTATCAAACAACACTTTTCTTTTGTCATCATCTGTCCATGAGGCTTTTATCTTTGTTTCTTATTTATTATCGGTGACTTTTTTTGGAATATAGGGGCCATTTTCTACTTCATCCCAAATATCATCTCCTTGTGCCTTAAGATATGCCTGCATGCGTATCTTCGAAAAGTCATAGTGTTCTTCAATGAAGCAAGGTGGTTTATTGCTACTACCACCATATCCAAATATTGGTTGTGCAGAAGCCATGAATAAGGATCGAGGAGCAAATTACCAGAACCTGATATAATATCAATTTTTAGTACAAAAGCGCACCTAAGAGGGGGTGAATTAGGTGTTTAGAAAATTTCTTGTTTTCAGATACTTAGAGAAAGATTTTTCTGATTAGGATAGTGTATGGCAAAAAGTAAATTGCAGAAAAATAACGAACACAACCATATTATTCTGATTCCTCTTATAACCAAGAGTATATTCAGTCCTCTTGCACACTACAAAAGATTTTTTTACTATTGTTAGAATATGTACAAATCCCACCCTAAGATCTCTGCTGCAAACTTCTAACACACTACCTAAGATAATACACCACTATCTTATATTAGAATACTTAAAGAAAGTTCACCACTTTCTTTAAAAAACAATACAATAACTTCAATGATTTTTCAGCAAATGTTCTTGACTAAGAACAAGAGTATAACAGTTTGTACAATAATATCAATCCAATATTATTTCAAGCATACTAGAGAACATTTCTCAATGATATGAAAATGTAGTGCATGTACTTAAAATATGAAAAATAACTTGGAGAATATTTCAGAAAATTATTCAAAGTTTTTCTAAGTTTGGTAGTAGGATTGATGCGTTTAAACTGAAGCTATAAGGTATTTATACTCCATACTTTAGATCAGTAACCATCGTTCCTAGAGGTGTGATGAACATATGTAATGATCTAGAACCATTTCAGAATTGAAAAATTGCATTGCTTCGCAGTTTTATTCGGCTACAGTTTGCGTGTAGTCAAATACACCTCTGTAACGTTTATTTTTTTATTCAAAATTTCTACATCGTATTCGAATACAAAATTATGTTATCGAATACAAAAGAATGAATTTTGCCACTGGCTTGATTTTGTATTCGGCTACACCATGCTGTAGTCGAATACAAATGTGCAGTCTTAGCTACTAACTTAACACTTGTATTCGGCTACATCATCTCGTAGTCGAATTCAAATGTTCAATTTTAACTAGTGACTTATCACTTGTATTCGAATACACCATTACATAGTCGAATACAAATGTTCAATTTTAGTTACTGACTTACCACTTGTATTCGGCTACAACATGTTGTAGTCGAACCAAAAAACCTTACAGTTGTGTATAAATTTTTGATGATATTTATATTATTCCTTCTACATACAAATAAAATAATTAAACAAAGACTACAAACAAATCATATGAAATATTGTTTCAATTTTCATATTTATTTATTTTTTGATAAAAAATTTTCATATTTATTTTATCAATAAGAAACAAATCTTAATTTTTTTTGTATTTAAAATAAAAAACAGTATTTTTTTTTTTTTTTCCATTTGATCTCGCCTAAATTAATTCTCAAAAATAGAAGAAAATAAAAAAAGAAAGAAAAAACGGTGGCGAGGAACTAGAAAAACCCTAATAGAATTATCTATATATATGCAATGTAATCAGCTAAACCCTTAAACCCTAACTTCCCTTCTCAATCAACTCTCTTCTCATCTCATCTTCCTCTCTCGCTCTCTACCTTTCATATGGAAGCACCAATGGAGTTTTGGGGTAACTCTCCCTCTCTCAGTATTTTTCTCGCTTCAAAGCGAAGACTATCGTTATAATTTGTGTTCTTGTAGAGAAAACTCCCTTTGTTGCAACAGTTTTTTCTAATTCCATTGCAAGATAGAAAATTTTCATTTACTTAACAATTGTTGATTTAATTTTATCGATTTATTTTATGATGTCATCTTTTTAGGTATTGAGGTTAAGCCAGGACAATCTGTTAACGTTGATCCAAATGATGAATTAGAGGGATACATCCACATCTCTCAGGTTTGACTCTTTTGTTGTTGTTTTCTTGAAATTCTATTTAGGTGTTACGAAACATTATTTGTTTTATTGAATTTCTTTTTAATTTTTTGTTATTTTCAGGTTGCACTTGGAGAGATAAAGAAAGACAAATCAGTTGAACCTGTTGTTCTATATTTGAAAGTTGCTGATCAAAAGCTTGTCTTGGGAACTCTTATTAAGGATTCAATTCCCCATCTTGCTTTGGATATAGTTCTGGACAAGGAATCTGAACTTTCCCACAATTCCAAAACGGCTAGCATCTATTTTTCTGGATACAAAGTTCTTCAGTATGATTCAGACTCTTGTTTTTTTATTATAAGTTTGTTTACTTTTATTTAGAGATTGAATTTGGCTTCTTTTATGTGAGTAGTTTATAAAGTGAGACAATCAAGATTTGTTATTTTAATAAACTCATTTGTTCTTGATAGTTGAGACAATCAAGAGGAATATAAATAAGTGAGAAAATCAAGAGTTTAATACCTCTATTATCAACTCATAATTTTCTAATAAATAGTTGATTCATTTTAGAGAAGTCAAATCTTTAGAGAATGTGTTTGGACCTGCTGTATTTTCATTTTATGTAAGTTACTATATCAATGTGTAATGTGCATTATTGATATTTTTTTGTTTTTTGTTTTTCTCAATTAACTTCTGATGTGTTTGTTCCCTGTGGCAGTGGTGATGATGGTGATGAATCTGATTTTTCTGATTCTGGTTAGGCTCTATTGTTTCTTTCAAGATGTTATTGTTATTGTTATTGTTTTGCTTATTAAGTTAGTTGCTCAAACTTTGTTTTGGTTTTTGTGATTTGGACAGATTGTGATCATGATCACGAAATTCCAGTGATTGACCAAGGTAGATACTTCATATGAATCTGATTTTTTTTGTTAGCTGTTAATAAATATAGTACTTTGTAGATAACTAATAATTATATTCTTTTATGAAAACTTGAATCAAAAGCTCAAGTTGCAAAGGAGGTGGCTAAACTTGGAAAAACTGCTGCTAAACCTGCTGCTGCTGCTGCAAACGGTGCTTCGGCAAAGCAAGTCAAGATTGTTGATCCAGAGAAAGATGAAGTCGAATCTGATGATGACTCCGATGAAGATTTTTCTGAAGATGATGATATTGATGATTCTGATGAGGAGGTATTTTAATAACTGTTTAAATTGCATTCTCATGTATTTTGTTCTTGTGATTTGATGTCTGATATTTTTTCTTTCTAATAAATTTGTTTTCAAAAATGAAAATAGTTTGTCTGAGTCTTTGTGATAAATTAAAACATTGCTGGTATCATGGCATTCAAGGTTTTTTATTTCAAATTATTTGATTTGTCATTATAGGTGGATACTATTGCTGATAGTGATAGTGATGAGGGCAGTGAGAGTGATGAAGAGACTCCTGCTAAGAAGGTAATCAACTGTTGTACAATGAAGTTCTTTACGTGTGATATGATGTTATATGTCATTAATTTTTCTATGTAAAATCCTTTGTCTGTGAAAAAGAATCGTGATTCATTTTCTTAAAGTTTATCTCAGTCTTAGGAGTGAATTAAACATTGCTTTTGTCTTGTATAAGAAGAATCTCTATTATTTTTCCTTGTTGTCATCGTGGTATTCAAGGTTTTTTATGGTATAAATTCTTTCATTTTCCTTGTAGATGGATACTGATAGTGATGAGGACAGTGAGAGTGATGAAGAAACTCCAGCTAAGGAGGTAATCAACTGTTGTACAATGCAGTTCTCTGTTTTGCAATTTTATTATCTCATGATTGTATGATTGTAATTTTATATATGGCTTTGTGTTTTGAAGGTGACTCTGGTCAAGAACAACAAGAGACCCAACGGTTCTGCATCAAAAACCCCAGTTCCTACCAAGAAAGCTAAAAATGCTACTCCTGAAAAAACTGGTAAGGTTTAAACATAGAGTATACACTGGTCTGTATTATATTATTTCCGTCCCTAATGTAGGATTTGTTGACTAAATAATGAGAAGTAAGAAAGTCAATGCAGTATTAACTCTCTTAAGAATTTGTGTTTTTGTTTTAAACTTTATTCTTTAGAATGGAATTAGTTTTTTCTTACTGTCATAGCATTTAGTGCTAGTTACAAAAAACAGTGTACGTTAATTAGAGGTATTTTAGTAAAGAAATTATTATTATATCTGAAATTTTGAGAAGGTTCCTATCACAATGGACAATGCAAATTCTCTTTTTTATTAAAGAAATTATTATTACATTTTTAATTTTGAGATGGTTCATATCAAAATGGACAATGCAAATTCTCTAGCATTAGAGGTGTACATGGGTATATGCATGGTTTAGCATTTTCAACAAGTGTTTGACATATGAGAGCTGTTATACACATGATTTCTAATCTGATAAGCTTATTGAAATAAGCTAAAAAATGCCTTACGTGACATGATGAATCCTCAAATAAGATACAGACAAGCTCTTCCAAGTTTTTTCTTAGTTTTCCTCCCAGTTTTCCCTTTAGGTATTTAATTTTATAAGTCTATGTTTGGATTCTTGGTTTAATGCTAAGTTTATGCCACAATGTTTTCTTACATTTGTGTTCCTGATAAATAGATTCACATGGAGCTCACATAATAAGTTTTATACAATCAGCATGTCATTCTCCATTTTTGACTGTAGTTGCTTACAGGAATGGTCCATTATGCTGACCATATCTTTATTAAATTCCTGTTGTAGATGGTAAGAAAGGTGCACATACTGCAACTCCCCACCCTATGAAGAAAGGTGGAAAATCCCCAAAGGGTTCTGCTGGGAAGGGCCAGACTCCCAATTCTAACAAGTATGATTTATTTATTTATTCTGGAATTAGTACAAAATATGATTTAAATAAACCTTAAGAATAAATTTGTTAAGTGGCATAATTATGATTTTTTATGGTATTTCCAGGTCTGGCAACTTTAAAGGTGGTAAACAGCAAAAAAGGAAGTAAGCATGGTGGTCGGTGATTTTGCATTTATTACCATATTTGTGTAGTAATTTTCTCCTGTATTACAGTGAGTATTGGTAAAATCTGTTTGATGTTTTATCCTCACTTTGGACTATTGAACAGTCGAAGGTTTAAAAGATGTAATCATGGTTTGGAAATTTTGTTTTGACATTGTTGAGTCACTATATATTTGATTATTGCTCTTTTAACTCTGGTTAGAAGTTGTGTTTGTTTTGATAGAGCGTCAAAGTTGATTTAGTCTCTATAGTGGTGTCTGAATTAAAAATCATTAATTAGCTTTAAAATTAAACACGCCGTAATAACAGTAGCTTAATTAAACATGAAGCAAAGCTTTCCTCTCACAGTAGCTTAATTAAAAATCATTGCAGGACAATCAAATTTTAACGACTAATTGTATGTTCTGTTTGAAGTGATGTGAGTGAAGTTCTAAAATGTAGTTTTTGCATGTTTGTGGTTCTGGACAATGATTCTGCCGAGTGTTTTGCCTATGAATTAAATCATCAATGAATATTGATGAACTGACAAAATTTATACTAAAGATAAAATTTATACAAAACCTGATCATGCTATGATTCCCTGCAATTTTCTCCAATTGCGTTCTCTGTTAATATGCAATGAAGTGATCAACTATTCTATAGTAAAGCATATTATGCATCCTTAAAGGTAATGAAAATAAGAGATAAGTCATTAAATTTAATTAAGTTAGTACTTCCATCTTTTTTTTAGTGTCCAAGTCTTTTATGATTTTTATAAAATAATTAAATGAGAGACTTCAAGCGAGAGGCACAGCGTTATTGAAATTAAATATGAAATTCTATAGATTTAGGTCATTCAAATTACATGAAAATTTGTATGTTGTTCTTGATGATTGAAATGAAATTAGGACTAAAAGTAATACATTGTAACTTTTAAAAATATAGAGAACTAATTTTATATATAGAAGTTTAAATGACTAATTTTATATTTTCAAAATAACTTAAAAGATTATATCATATGTATTTTGTTAAAATTATTAATTATATTTTGTCAAAATTATCATGAGTTTTAAGCTTTTATTCGATCCCCATCTTTTCCTCCACTAAATAGCATTCTTATTTGAATAAATTATGATTAGACTCATTAATAATTTAATTAAGAAGAGAAGTATATAAGGAGTTTTTCAAAAATACTTCTCAAAATCTAATCTAATTATTCTCCCTTTTGTCACAATAAAAAGAGGTGGGAAAGAACACACACAAAGCAAGGAAGGGGATTAGAAATATGAGGAATTAAGACCAAATTTTGGTGTAGCTTCGTTGACCATCCAATCCCTTAAGATTGCATTCTCCATATCTCTTAGGGACATTCTTCTATGTCTTGGTGGTATTCCTTTCAATCTTTGTCTTTTTGATGGACGAACATCTTTGGGAGCACTTTGTGAAGCTAGAATTTATTTGTCATGAGAGAGTACAAATGAAGTGCAAAAAGATTCAAGAGTGACTAAAGTCGACCCAATAGTAGGAACATCTACAAATTCAGTATGTTGCGGAATAATGGGAGCTGATGAATCAAAGGCAAGATTAGCAAAATACTTGTTGATGCCAAAAAAAGAGGATAACTGGATAAGCTTACTTGAGGAGAGAGGAAGATGAGGCACATATGTGAAACCCTTTTAGGATTAATTTGACTAGATGATTGACCTTGTAAAATAGGATTTTGTAGGGAGTTCAAAGTGGGAGTTCCAAACGGCTGGAATATCCTAATCAAAAGGATGTGGTACAGATTAATGGATAGCAGGATCAAGAACGTTATGGAAAATTTTCCAAATTAAAGTTTTGTGCATTGGGTTTCAACACATTTATTCTCTTTGATGGTTTCTTTTTTCTGGGCCAAGAGTGGGTAGAGGAGTGTCTTGTGGTGGAGGAGATGAAGGTGCATTTGAAGCTTGTGGGAGAAATGGTTATTTCTTCATGTGTGAAATATTTTTTGAAGTAAAATTTGAGATTTTTAAAAAGGATTCCTCATCCTTAAGAGGGACTTTGAACTATTTGATGATTTTGGTAAGGACCATGCCATAGGGAATGGTGACTCGTTTGTAGACATGGGCGGTGGGGGCTATCATGTTTTGAATGATGATATAGGGCATGTTTAATTTGTGGTCGTGGATAAGGTGATAGGTAATAAGGGAACCATTCTCAAATACAAACTCATGATTGCCACAATAAGCGAAAACAAAATATTGGCTAATACTTTTAAATATTTTTGGGAAAAGGTTTCAAATATGTAGACACAAAATTTGTAGACCCTCGAATGAAGAGTTTATTGAGTACTTCATCTTTTGGTAAATTAAGGGTTGTATACCCGTATTTTCCAATATGGTGGGTCCTATAGTGAGAAGATCCAAAATTTTGGCAAGAATGTTAGAGGTAAGATGAATTTCTACCCCTTTGAGTTATCACAACTTTGTCAAGAAAAGTTTGGGCTTTGTAGTAGAAGGCACAAATGACTTTTCAATAGTATTTATTAGAGATTTCAAAAAAATTGGATCAACCTAACGCATGTGTGAACTGTTTGATTGGAGTTCCTTCAGGTTTGAGATTTTTAAAGACAAAATGTCTCCCAATGCCGACGGGTCTCTCAATCCATTTGTGTTAGTAAGTTTTTCCATGATTAGAGGAGATAAGAGGTGCAATGAAAATTTTGGAGGTAATGTTTCTTCTTTTTTTTTGGATTTGGGTTTGGATGAAGAACATTCTTGAGATTTTACTTTGATAGAGAACATTCTGGAAGTGTTGTTTTTGGTGAAGAATATTATTTTTCCAGAAATAGTAATCTGAGCCATCAAAGTAGGATGGTCTATTTGACGATCCTCCTTCAGCAATGTACTTAGCTTTTGACATTTCCTTTCTAGATTTTTTCTCTAACACAATTTAGGTGTTGATTTTAGAGACTGCGCTCTTATGCCAATTGAAGTAGAAATTTACAAGAAAAGGGTTTTGAATTGTAAATTTATCTATTTAAAATTTCATGAAAAAAATAACTCAAGATCGATATTGGTTGTAAAAACAGAAAACAAATAGCGTTCTTGGTTCTGAAACCAGAAAACGAAGAACGTTCTTGGTTAGTTGAAAATAATTTTTTTTTATCTATTTAACTCAATAATTGAAAGATTGAAAGTATATAGATAAGGGAAGAGATAGAACACACAAATATATCTTGGTTCATCTAATATGGATTACATCTAGTCCTCACAAATGTGAGATTTTCCATTAAGTGTTCAAAGCAAGAATGTTCTTGGTTTTCGCACAACTTTTGCAGATCAATCTTGATCTTGTTACAACTTACTACCTTTCAACTTATAAAGGATTTCCACAAATCTACCTTTCAATCTTTAGAAAAGATTTACACACTACCTTTAACACAGATAAAATGATTTTTTAAAAAACTTTTCAAGTTATTTCAACATAATAGACTTGAGTTTACAAAGTGACTATTTAAAGGGTATGGCAGAATCTAAATATGCTCAACTCTTGTTTGAGAATGAATTTTGATCTTGGAACTCAACAGTGATTAAAACTTTGAGTCAATTGAGAACTGAGATGAAAGATGTTTTAACTATCTCAAGGAACTTCGAATATGATTGCAAAATGAAGTATTGCTTGCTTTCTTGAGTTATGATCTTTCCTTCATCTTGATGTTCCTTTTATAGGCTTCAAGAAAGCTTATGACAACTTATGTATCTGTTGCGATTTGTCCAACTGCCATATGGAAGTGAGTGGATAAGATCAATCATAAAGAAAAAATGTTCTTGGATTTAGGCAACCTTGCTTTGTGAAAATCAAGAATATTATTCGTTCTTGGATTTGGGCATACTTGCTTTTTGAAAATCAAGAACGTTCTTCGTTCGTGCTTTCTCGTAACTGAGTTTTGACTTTAGGTTGACATACATGTGAAGTTTTATTCATGCTTTGCATCACATTGTTAAAGATTGCATGATTGTTTTGTCTGAACTTGTCAATATTTATGTTTCTTGCTTGCTTTAACTTGGGAGAATGATTTTGTTTTAATGACGTATGAATTATAGTCTTTGCCTTGCCTCTTGGAGTGATCTTCATACTGAAATCTATCCTTGCACATTTTGGAGAACATACAAAAACGAATCTGCAAGTTTTGAATCTGATCTGATTACTTTATGAAATTCTGGAACTTGTGGAGAACGTTCTTTATTTTCCTCAAGAATGTTCTTCATTTTTCTGACTTGGTTTTGTTTCTTCTTTATTATGATATGTTTTTTATTTTCTTGGTACCTATCTTGATTAACACACTTAAGCAAACATATCAAATACCAACATGCACATAATCATAAATATAATCTTGATTACCATTTGTTTATCATCAAAAACATTAATTTGGAATTTTGTGTCAACACAATTTTCCAACTTCGTGGAGCTGTTTGAACTATATATTGTTGATCAATCTCATTATTCACGAGAACGATCTTTTTACTTCTACTGATTTTGTTAGATTATAAATTTTATATTCTTTAGAATTAGTGGAGCAACCTAGAAAGATGACTTTATTTCATTTTGCATCAAACTTCCCTTAATTATCTTTCTTATTCAAAATATAACAATAAAAATAAAAAAATGTGACAATTTGAAATATTTGGCCTTATGTTTTCCCACAATTCATATGGTGTTTTATTGAGAATTTTTCTTATTTAAACACAATTTAAAATGTAGCAAGAAGTGTTGACCGCTTCAACCCAAAAATATTTCTCAGCATTTCATTCTACCAAAATAGTTCTAACAATTTCTTGCAAATTTCTATTTTTTTTTCAACAACTCTATTTTGTTGAGGAGTTCTTGCACAATAAAGACTATGAGAAATATCATTTTCATCAAATAAATTTTCAACAACTCTATTAAAATGACCAATCTTTGAACAATAAGAACACTTTCTTTTTGTTCCTGAATAAATGTTCTGATATAAGGCCAAAATAATCTTCCCTTTTTGAAAATCCATTCACTTTGATTTTCTAATACTTTTTCTTGTGAAAACATGAAGAATCAAGATGTCCAACCTTATTACAATAAGAAGCTTTACATTTTTCTTCTATTTTTTCTGGTACAAAAAAAGTTTCATAAAATTGTTGCTTTCAAAAATTCCTACTTGTGATCCATAATTTTTTGAAAGGTTTCATTGGATTTATAAATTTTGAAAAATCATTTTTAAGGTTTCATTGGGCCTTCATCTTCTTCTTCATCATCCTTTTGTGGGGATGAACTTTTTTGATAATTTTGTGATGCTTTCAAAGCTATTGTTTTATCTTAACTTCATGATTTCTTAAGGTTCCACTTAATTCTTCTAATTTGATTTTCTCAAGTTTTTTGTCTTGACTTATGGTTGTGATCATTGGTCTCCATATGGTAGGGGTACACCTTGAGTTGAGTAGGTTTTTCCAAGGGAGCACATTTCATTCATTATAGTTATGAATCTTGAGTACATTTCATTATTAGTTTCTCTTTCATTCATCTTAAATAGTTTAAACTTTCGTACACCAATATTAATACTTGTTTCTTTGACACAACTAGTTCCTTTATGGTGCATTTGTAGTGTATCACACATTTTCTTTGCAGTGTCGCATTCATCAACTCTTTCACTTTACTCAGTGCTTAAAGCAAAAAGATATAAATAATTGAGCTTTAGAGTTTATAAGTACCTTGGTTTTGTCTTCTATTGTCCAATTTGCCTTACTCTTTTCAGCAAATGATGGATCACTTTGATTTACTCTTGGTATGAAGTTTTCATTTGTTACGAAATGCCACGTTCTTGCATCTTGAGACTTAAGGAATAGTTGCATATTTCCTTTCTAGAAGTAGTAGCTCGTACCATTAAAATCAGATGGTCTATTTGATGACCCTCCTTCAACAATATACTTGACTTTTGATATTGATTTTTCTTCTTGAATCTTTACCTCTAACATTTGTTAGGTGCTCAACCTTAGAGGCAGAACTCTGAGGCCAATTAAAGTAGCAATGTTAATCATAAGAAAATGGGTTTAAATTGTGATCCCTTTTTAAAATTTAATTCTTGCACTTAATTTTAATTAACTCAAGAACCATTTTGGTTGAAATTAATTAATCATTAGAACGTTCTAGATGTGCTAGTTTAAATAAGACATTTCAGTTTATAAACAAGTGAAATGTGATTAGTGAATGCAAGATAACAATAGAGAAAGGGTAAAAAGGTCACACAAATATGTATCATGGTTCCCGTAATATGGGCTATGTCCAATCCTTACAATCTGGGAGATTTTTCACTAATGTGATCAACATCAGAATGTTCTACCTTGCATTATATATATAATTTTTTTTTTTATCAATTGCAACATTAACCTCGAAAGGAATTGCTACAGACACCTTTCAGTTCACAAATGATTTTTACTAATACCTTTCAAACTAGAAAGAGTTTCTACAACAGACTGAATCTAACTTAAGAGATATGCTTGAGTTGCAAAATTAAGTGTATGATAAAAAGTGTTTGAGATCTAAATATTCTCAACTCTAGTAGGATATTGGTTAACAACAAGAACTCAGTAAGATGATTCACGATAAGAACTCCGTAAGAGAACTGAAGTTTTGCCTAAGAAAAGAGCTTTGGAACTTGAGCTTTAAATGATAAGTGCATATTGGTTGCTTTAGAAACTCTTGCTTTTGTGTAATGATTGATCTTCCTTTTATAGATGAAAATAAGATTGAAAACTAATATTAAGTTGAATATACTTGCTAGACTCATTAGTTAAGTGTCAGATTTGTTAAACTCACTAGTATAATGTACTTTTGTCCTTGTTCATCAATCATAATGAATATGTAAGTTTATATGTTTGATTTCCTATCTTTAAATAAGTGTATAAAAAACACAAGTTAATAGATAATATGATTAAAATTGTAATTAACAATTTAATTAAATATTGATTATCTTCAAAATAATAATTAAGGATTTTGCCTTAACATGTATAACTGATACAAAATACACAATCATTCTTTAATTACTCTTACTCCCTTCCTTCGGTGTTAGAATCCTTGTAGGTACAAACCACCATAAATTTTTCTACTATACTTTGTTGTATTTCGTTAAAACTAACTGTTTTCAAACTGTCACCAAAGTCCCGCTTTAAATTAATTGCATTTGTTCTGGATAGAGTAGTGGAACCGTTCGGACATGTACATTACAAACCCCGACCACCTCAACAAGTTTTTGGCGTAAAAAGTTCCAACTCCTACTAAAGTTGATTTGGATTTATGTGAAATCGGTATCAATATGATCCAAAATCGGTATCTTCAACATCTTTTCAATTAAATTCTTTGAAAGATGGATTTTCTACTTAAATTGAACTTATACCTCTCAGAATATTATCAGAATTTATAACTTATAATTTTCGATAGTTTTATTTGTTTATTGGAAATTTCAAGTTACAAAATTTTATTTATATTACTGAAAATTTTGTGTCTTAAAATTTTCGGCAGTTAATTTTACTCTACCGGAGATTTGTACGTTGAGATTTTTGATAGTTAATTTTACTATACTTGAAATTTCAAAATTGAAATTTCTGATACATAATATTATTATTATTATTATTATTATTTTTTTTTTACTTTTCTTTTTGGAATTTTTAAACTTTTTTTTGTTGATTTTTTTTAATTATTTTAAAAAACGGATGTTGTTGTTCAAACACAGACTGAATATTATAATCTTCAGGTCTTGCATCTCTTCGTTTCTATTTCTCCTTTTCTCGACGACAACTCTTCTATTAGATTGTGTAAGAGACTGAATTCGAGAAGGTTCAACGGTGTCTTTTACTCCTCTTGTCCTCATTGAAAATACATTGAATATGAAATAAATGTAAGAAAAATAAAAATAAAAAACTCTACCGAAAATTTCAAGAAAGAATGAAATTTTCGAAAGTTTCAACCGAAATTTTGAAATTTTCGATATTAAAAAATAACTACAAGAAATTTCAAATTTTCAGTTGAAACTCCCAAAAATTTTCAAAATAAAACTTCCAATATTAAAAAATATCTTCTTGAAATTTTCGATAAGAGATTTTCTACAAAATAAATTTTACTTGTTTAGAAAAATTCAGATCGTGAGTATCACGAAATATTATTTTGTTTTTACAATAAAATCAAGGATATTTCAATAATTTTAGACATAAATTTTTTAAATAAGAAATATTCAACCTAATAATTTTAACATTTCTCAAATAAATTAACCCTATTTATACCATTTAGTTTTTATTAAGAATTTTTTTGAAAGGTACTATATGTTGTTATAGGTAAATGTACTATATAAATATATATTTATGACACCAATGGTAATTTTTTTGTCTTCTCTTTCCATATCATGTACTTGGAATGTGTAGCTTATCAATTTATAAACTAATTTCACTTAAAAATACATAAACTAAATAATAGTATATTCAAAGCTTTGCGATTAGTCACAGTGTTTAAAATAATGCACTAATGTTAAAGTACGGTTGAATATATTATATAAAGAAAAATCATTTTATATTTATTTGTAAAATTTGAGATGCACACATTATTTTTCAAAGAAAATGACGTTACCGTTAATATATAAACGTGAATTTTGTTTTAATGATAAATTTTAAATAGTATCATGGTATATTAACATAATTTAGAAATACAAACATCAGCTGGTTTGCCCGAGAGGTTAAGGGGGAAGACTTAAGATCTTCTGCACATAAGTGCGCGTGGGTTCGAACCCCACAGCCAGCATTAAATTTTTTATATCTTTCATATTTCGTTATTTTATTTTTTTTTTCCATTTTTTGTATAAACATATTTAATATTAAATTTTTATATTTCAAAGAAATTTCTTTATATTTATAATAAAGGACATATTAAAAAAAATTCTAAATAGAATCAAACAGTTGTAAAATGTATTTAGGAATAAATATGTAAAAAATGTGCTGTTTATAAAAATATGTATCTATAACAAAATAATTATAATATTTACAAATATAATTTATCTCAATAAAGTGACTTTTAATTTTTTTGAATTTTTTTGTTTTATTTTGTAAATGAACTCTATAACATATTATTAAGTTGTCGTTTACTTGGATCCGACACAGTAGACACCGAAACAAGCGTTGTAGACCTTACTAATAAAACAAAATATGTTACTTGTTAAAAAGACGTCAACTATTTCTTTATTTACCAAAGAGAATTCACATCCTAATATTCTTAAAACTAATTCGATAAAATTTAATATAAATTAAATAAAATATTTTATTATTGTTGTAAATTTTTAATATTTTTCACTGCACAAAACGAGTAATTTGACTAATAAAAATATTAAAGATGAGATAAATATTAATTATAAATTGAGAAATCAGAAGAAAAAAAAAGTCTAATGGGTTCAAACCCCACAGCCAGCATTAAATTTCATATTTTCTATTATATTACTTTTTTTTCTTCCATTTTTTATGTATAAATGTATTTAACATTAAATTTTCATATTTCAAAACAAATTCCTAATTTTTATAATAAATGATATATTTAAAAAAGACTATCTTTTTGCATTACATGTTTCATTACTTTTTCCATTTTTTATGTATAAATGTATTTAATATTAAATTTTTATATTTAAAAAAAATTCTTAAGGATATATTAAAAAAAAAGGTACTAAATACAACAAAAAATTTGTAAAATGTATTTAGGGAAAAATAATAGGTAAAAAAGGGGGTGTTTAAAAAAATATGTATCATATAACAAAATAATTATAATATTTACAAATATAATCTATCTCAATAAAGTGACTTTAAATTTTTTGAATGTTTTTTGTTTTATTTTGAAAAACGGGAAAAATCCGCACCCGCATCCATTAGAAACGGTTTTTCCCTGTTAAATGCAAGGCGGATGCGGGGCGGTTCGGGTGGGTTCGGGTTCAAATGACATGCCTACATCTCGGTGAACTCAACATGAGTTTATAAAATGGAGTCACTATATCACATCATCTTGGAGTACTTCATCTATTTTTTACTTCAACGGTGAACTCAACTTAGGTTCATTAAATAGGATTCACTAAGGTTCATTAAATAGGACTCACTACCGATCATAAATTTATTATTATTAATAAATTAATAAATTAATAAAAAAAATAACGGTTATAATTTTATTATTATTAAATTATGAAAGTACCGTTCCTTCTTAAGAGCACTGTGATGACAGTTTGACACAACTCCAACGATGAACTCACCAAAAATTAAAAGTTAGGTAACTACTCGTTGGCGGCAGATAAACTTATTTGGCTAGTGTTGGAGTTGGAGATGCTCTAAAATATTATTAATAAATTGTCGTTTACTTAGAGCATCTTCAACGGTAGTCAAATAAATTTATCCACCAGCGTTACATAAAATTCAGTTTTTGGCGAGTTCATTGGTGGATTTATGTCAAGTTGTCAATCACTATTGGAGTCGTAAAATTATATATTTAAAAAAGGGTATCTTTTTACATTATATGTTTCATTACTTTTTCCATTTTTTTATGTATAAATGTATTTAATATTCAATTTTCATATCTTAACAAAATTTCTTAAGGAGATATTAAAAATAATACTAAATAAAACCAAAAATTTGTAAAATGTATTTAGGGACAAATAAATAGGTAAAAAATGTGCTGTTTAAAAACTATATGTATGTATATGACAAAATAATTATAATATTTACAAATATAATTTATCTCAATAGAGTGACTTTTAATTTTTTTTTGTTTTTTGAGAAATCATGAGACAGATTGTGAACATATTGCTAACATTAATTATTGGAGTGGTACAACATATACGCACTATTTTGTTCTTCAAATAAAAGATATAATAGTTGAAATGTCTTATTTCATTTTATGCAAAATATAGAGAAAATAGATTTGAAAATGTTATTAATTTTGCTAAAGAAATTTACTATAGTTATTAAGTAAAATATTACTAATTTATTTATTAACTTTTGAAAATTCCTCCAATAGTTTCTCTTTAGGCCTCATAAAAAAATTAACAAAAAAAGTGTAGTTTTTAAAAATTAGGAATTGAAAAGTTACCATTTCTTTTAAACAAACTACAAAGGGATTATTTATAAATAAAAAAAAATAGGCTACACCAAATATTTATCATTGATAAATATTAAAAATATGGGGTATAAATATTTATAAC
>JBBPBR010000003.1:59130657-59145642 GCA_037974775.1 Cicer pinnatifidum
TTATAATTCTTTCATCTATTTTTTTTTTTTGAAAATGCTAACAAGTGTTTCGGTTTATACTTTGAAAATGGTATAATTCATACTTTGAAAATTTTAGTAGTAAGATTTTTCTCAAAAAATTGCTTTTTTTTATTTTCTTTTTTGTTTAATGAATATTTTTTGTTTAATTATTTTTTAAAATATGATGTACACTAGATCGATTGTTGCACTTCAACAAGTGATCTATTGGTTTCACTAATCGACCTAGTACTTTGGATAAGCCTATCATTTGTTTACGTTATAACACACATAGAATTTTCACTTGAATTTAAATAGCTCGAAGAATATTTACTTGAAGTTAAACTATTCTAACTTTTTTTCTTTTCGATAAGCTTAAAAGTTAGGTTGGAAATTAATGGTGCAACTTTCATGTTGCTTTAGTTAGAAAGTTTTTCAACAGTCAACATAATCTCACACACATCTTGCTTCAATGTTAACTAATACACTTATGTTAATTAACACAATCTATAGTCATGATAGTATCAAGACATCATTGACTTGAATTTTCCATAAACCAAAATTGATTCTTCCATAAAATTAATTATCTATGTCAAATACCATAGTGGAACATAACATTCATATTGAAACCATGCACTGGGTATGTTCCCAAAAAATAAGAGTGAGTCACAAAAGACTACTTAAATAGCAAGTCTTTCCGAACCATAACTTTCCCAAAACCACTTTTTCTAGTATCACAATGCTGCAACTACAAATCATACTAAGAATTATATTTTTCTAGATCGAACCAAAGTTTGATATCAAATGTTAGGAAAAATCGATGATAACTATCTCAATATAAGAAATATTTTTCCTTGCTTGTGCTAATAAATAGGAAAAAAGAATATGCAATTCCAAGCATAATAATAATGACAAGGAAATTAAATATCATAAACAAAAAATATTAACATGGAATTTTTTTCTTAAATTGTGAGAATATAAATCACGAGACCTAGTCCAATAAAACTTTCCATTATGTAAATAATGTTTACACAAAAATCTTATTAGTAGCACTAAGAAATATCAATCACCAAACAACCATAAGTTGAATGGGAAAATCAAAATTCAAACAACAAACACCTCCACAAAAATAGGTATACCAAATTGACTTAAAGAGAAAGTGATACTAATGATAAAAATATCAATAAATCAAACAAAGTGGTAGGAACAATATAATATAATTGTAGCAAAAGTTGGGCATGTTTGCTACACAATCATCCTTTGTTACACGACGCTATTTTCTCTTACTCTATAGGGGCACTGTCAAATGCCTCCTTTAGAAGGAGCATATCATTAATGAACGAATGAACTCACACTTCACATTTGAGGGGATATTATTTTTGTGTCAAGTGTGAGTAGACTCTCACATTAGATGGGTGAAGATGTGGTGTCCAACCCATTTGTGTGGTTGCTCGTAGTATTGGACATACTTAATGTATTTTACTACCTTTGTTAACCCATGTATTTATGTTATAATTAGGATAAAGTTAGTTTTTCTTATTCCCTTTTTATTATGCTTTCTATTTTAGTATTTTGTGAGTCACATCTTCTCTTGGGTTCAAACTCATATAAAAAAGAGAGAACCCCTTTTTTGTTTGCAAGAAAGATTTATAAGGTATTTTCATAAATGTTCTCCATTGAATATGAAATTTACTAACATGGTATCATTCACTCTAAACCTAGTAATTTCTCATTCATCTTCTTCATCTTGAGTTTTTCTTCTCCTCCTCCATGATTTCTCTCTATTTTTTTTTGTTTTTCTTTTTGTTTTTTGTGAAATTCGTGCGAGATTTTAATCATGATACCTCTTCTTCTTCATTGTCCGATGATCATTCCACCATCCAACAACATATCAAGAAATTCCCAAATTCCAATCGAAGTTATCAAAATGACATGCTTGATCCCTTCTTTATGCATCCCAATGATAATCTCGGCCTTGCACTTGTGTCTCCACCTCTCAACAACACCAACTTTCACACATGGTTTCATGTGATCCTCGTTTCCCTTAATTCGAAGAACAAACCTGGTTTTTTTTCTTGGTATTATTTCTCGCCCTAAAGATACAGATCGACTTTCGATGGCATGGGATCGATGTAACACCATGGTTATGTCTTGGATTACGAACTCGCTCGAACCAAACATTGCTCAAAGTATTATGTAGCTGGATTCTATTGCAGAGATATGACACAAACTGAACGATCGCTATCATCAAGGAGATATTTTTTGGATTTCAGACTTGCAAGAAGAAATGTATGGTCTTAGATAAGGTGATTCTTTTATGACAATCCATTTTACCAATTTAAAGAAACTCTGGAAAGAGTTGGAGAATTTTCGCTCCTTACCTTCTTGTTCTTGTACACCTACTTATTTTTGCAATCTCTTACTAAAGATTAGGGAATATAGAGAAAATGACTATGTCATTCGTTTCCTTAAGAGCTTGAATGAACAATATTCCTCAGTTCGATCTCAGATAATGTTAATGATGCCTCTCCCTACCATTAGTAAGGTTTCCTCAATGCTTATACAACAAGAACGTCAATTCTTTAGTTAAACGGAAGAACTTAAAATTGTCGCTGTTGTTTCCAACTCTAGTCGTGGATTTGGTCGTGGTTCATCTCTGGGTAGTGGTCGCGGTTCTGGTGGTCGTGCTCGGGGTTACAAAATTTGCACTCATTGCAATCAACCGAGCCATACAGTGTATGTTTTCTTTAAAAAACATGGGTATCCTCAGAACTATCCACAATCTAATTCAGGTGCTTCTAACAATTGCTCATCTACCAACCCTGATATTGAGGATGCTCTTGTTCCCAATAATTCTAATTCTTCAAATTTGGACAACGCTACTCAAGTTTTCACTTTAGACCAACAAAAGGCTTCCTTGTTTTACTTCAAGCCTCCACATCCTCCTCTACCAGTACTGTAAATCAACTTCAAAATTAAAATTCTATCAATTTGGGTAATTCTTTTTCCCATCAAATTTCTAATTTAGTTTCTAATCATTCTTGGATCATGGACATAGGCGCAATTGATCATGTTTGCTTTTATGCCAACATGTTTCAATCTATCAAAAGAATTCGGTCTATTTCAATTAAATTGCCTAATGGTTTTTATTTATTTATTTATTATTATTACTCAATTTGTTGGGACTATTTTCTTTAACTATGATTTTTACTTGACTGATGTTCTTTGTCTACCTCAATTTTCTACTGATCTCATTTCAGTTCCTCAATTAACCAATTCTCTTAACTGTACTACTAATTGTTCGATACATGAAAACATCTCACTGAAGATGATTGGTACAACTAGTATTAATCATGGCTTATACTTGCTTGATTTTCCCCCCTTTCATACTTTTGTTTAGATTCATAATTGTACTCCCAATTCTCTTTTGCAATCTAGTTTACACCATGTTTTAGGTTCCAATTGTAATCGTTAGCATTTTCTCTTTGGGCTTCCATTCGTTGATACTTTACAATGTCTTAATAAAGATTTTTCCGTTGTTACTATTGATAAAAGTATTGTTCCTTGTGATATATGCTTGTTTGCTAAACAAAAGCGATTGCCTTTTTCACATAGTTCATCTATTTCTATTGCTTGATTTTATTTAGTCCACATGGATATTTGGGGACCATTTTCAAATCCTTCTATGTTAGGTTTTAGATATTTTCTAACGTTTGTTGATGACAAGAGTATATTTTGTTGGATATTCCTTATGAAACTTAAATCTGAAACAAATGCTCTTATTAAATCTTTTGTTTCCCTTATTCATACTCAGTTTGATAAAAAAAATTAAATGCATCAGAACCGACAATGGCAATGAGTTCCTTATGAAAGACTTTTACAAAACTAATGGAATTTTACACCACACTTCTTATGTTGACACTCCTTAACAAAATGGCACTGTTGAGCGAAAACATCAACACATCTTAAATGTGGCACGTGCTCTTTTGTTTCAATCAAAATTATCTTTAATTTTTTGGGCTCATGCCATTGTCCATGTTGTATTTCTTATCAATAGACTACCCTCCAGGTTACTCCAGTTTAAATCTCATTTTCATATATTTTTTGATAATTCTCCTGACATTTCTTCTTTAAAAATATTTGGTTGTTTACGTTTCACTACCACTATCCATTCTCAAATAAAAAAGTTTGATTCTAGATCCCGCATATGCATTTATTTAGGACAGAAACCTTAAACCAAAGGTCATGTCCTATTTGATTTGAATTATATGGAAGTTTTTTATTTTATTTTTATTTTTATCAAGGGATACTATTTTCTTTGAGTCCATTTTTTCTTATTATATTGTTAGTGATCAACATAAACAACCATACACTAACAATTATGCTACTGATTTTGTTATTTTTGAATTCTTTTTTTGAGTACTAGTTCCCTTTCCCTTTCCACTGTTTCCCCTGTTGTTTTCCAAGATGTTGCATATTCTACTTCAGACGATACTTCATCTCCTGCTGAATCTACAGAAACAGTAGCATTGACATCTACAAAGGACACTCATTTCAACACAGTCCTTTCAACACAGTCCTACTAATCATTTGCCTATATTCATTCCCAAATGTAGTGGCAGAAACATTAAGCCTCATTCATATCTTACTGATTTCCATGGTTCTTTCTTGCAAGGTAGTATAAACACCAACATTTTAGTTCCTAATCAATTTAAAGGTACTCTGTATCCATTATCCACTTTTATTTCTTATGACAAATTATCTTCTGCTAATAAATTTTTTACTATTAATGTTTCTATTTTAAAGGAATCTTCTTCCTATTCAGAAGCCATTAAAGACTCATATTGGAGACTTGCTATAGACTTTGAACTCCAATCACTTTTAAGCAAAAACACTTGGGAGTTAATTATTTTACCTGCCAATAAGAAAATGATTGGTTGCAAGTGGGTTTTTTAAATTAAAAATTCTTGCCATTGGTACTATTGAGCGATACAAGACACATCTTGTAGCTAAAGATTTTAATTAAATTGAAGGTCTTGATTATCTTGACACTTTCAGTCCTGTGGTTAAAATGACAACCATTAGATTTCTTCTTTCAATTGTTGCCATAAAAAATTGATTTCTTTTTCAACTTGACATAAACACAACTTTTCGCCATGGGGATCTAATTGAGGATGTTTGCATGAAGGTCCCTCTCGGTCTTCATGCTCAACATAAATCTCAAGTTTGCAAACTTAAACGACCCATTTATGGATTCCAACAAGCTAGTAGACAGTGGAATATTAAATTATGTTCTTCTTTAAAACAAATTGGTTTTCACCAATCTAAATCTAACTATTCCATGTTTACTAGATCTACTTTTTTTGGTTTCACTGTCATCCTTGTTTATGTCGATGATTTTCTCCTTGTTGGTGATAACTTGGCTGAAATACACTATGTTAAGACTTCTTTACAAACTGCTTTTAGCGTTAAGGACCTTGATGTTCTTAAGTATTTTCTTGGTTTCAAAATAGAACGCAATAAAAGGGGTATTTCTTGATGTCAAATAAAATACTCTCTAGATCTTCTCTATTTCTTTATGTTAAAATTATGTATCACTTCCGGTCAACTTCTAAGCAATGTTACTATTTTTCAACAATTGATTGGCAAGTTGTTATATCTTACAAATACTCCTTGATGTTTCTTTTTCGGTTAACAAGTTAAGTCAATTTTTGTCAGCTCCAACTGATATGCATCTGAATGTTGCCTTTTGCATTGTCATATTCCTAAAAAATAATATTGGAAAAGGTCTTTTTTTCCCATCTAATTCATCTTTCAGCATCAAGGATTTTTGTGACTCAAATTAGGGTGTTTGCTCGGACATTAGATGCTCTATTGTTGGATTATGTTTCTTTCTTTCTTCCTCTCTAGTTTATTGGAAAAGTAAGAAACAACCAACTATTTATCCCTCTTCATCTAAAGCCAAATATTGAGCCCTCGCACAAACCACTTGTGAAGCACAATAGCTTTTGTTTCTACTGTGTGGTTTGTACAGTATTCATTCAAAACCAGTTGTTATCTATTGTGACAACAAGTCAGCCCTTCATATTGCATCCAATCCGGTATTTCATGAACGGACAAAACATATTGAGATGGATTGTCATGTCATCCGAGATAAAATTCAAGCAGGAATTCTACATCTTATGCCTATATCTACTATTGATCAGACAACTAATTTATTCACCAAAGCTTTACATCATTTTCCTTATTTTCGTCTTTTACCCAAACTTGGAATGTTAGACATCCATTCCAGTTTGAGGAGGACTATTGGACATACTTCATGTATTTTACTACCTTTGTTAACCCATTTATTTGTGTTATAATTAGGATAGAGTTAGTTTTTCTTATTCCCTTTTTATTATGGTTTATATTTTAGTAGTTTGTGAGTCACATCTTCTCTTGGGTTCAATATCATATAAAATAAATAAATAAATAAAGAAAACCCCTCTTTTGTTTGCAAGAAAGATTTATTGTAATCAATATAGAGGTATCTTTAGAAATGCTCTCCGTTCAGTATCAAATTTACTAACACTTAGTCCAATATGATGATCATTAAGTCCACTCATAATCGAATGTTATTGGCATGGTAGAAATAAATTTTGCATTGAAGGTGAGTTATTTCATGTGACATGATTGTTCAGAAAATTTGGGCTATCATTGATGAGTACACCTTGACGCTTCAGGAGTACAATTTGACGAACAACATCTGAATGTTCTTTAATTCCATTAATCGTCGAGTGTATATAGATGAAAAAACTTTTATTTGAGGGGGAGTATTATTTGATGAACGAAATAGACTCACACGAGGAAGAGTTTATTGTGTTGCAAGTGTGAGTTAAAAGTCCTACATTGCTTAGAAAAGTGATGGTTGAACAATGTATAAGTGAAATGAGTCATAAATCCGTTGCTTTAAGGTTTTATAGTATCCAACTCATTTGTGTGACTGTTCTTGACTCAATATAAATGAACATCCTCCCCAAATAAGAGTGCAAATGCATCATCTAACATAAAAAAACTCGAAATATTGTTATTATTCACATTAAAAAATTATAACATTTGTCAAAGTACCGTTTAAAAATTATAACATTTGTCAAAGTACCGTTTAGAAATTATAATATCGTTATTATTCACATTAAAAAAATTATAACATTTGTCAAAGTACTATTTAGAAATTATTCATATTTCTAAACAAATGTTATAAAAGTGACAGTATAACTCGAAATCAAAAATACCGTTTAGAAATTATAACATTTGTCAAATAAATTATGACTTCCCCAATTTTGAAGTATGAGTATAATAGTGGGGTATAAAATAAAATTTTACTTTTTTTTCTTTCCATTTTGGACATTAGAAAAAAACACATTTTCTTTTATAACTTTAAGATGTATATCTTTGAACAAAAATATAGTTTTTGTCCTATAAATATATAATTCCAAACACACATAGTTTTTACTATATTTATTTTTTCCTATAAATATAGTATTCAGGTGGGAAATTCTTAGGTGACTTGGAGGTAGCATTCCAAATGTCGGGAGCTATCACGCAACACACGTTTACCTCGACTGTCACGTATATGTGTCTCGGGTTGAGTTGAGGAGATCCATGAGGACAAGGCCAATTTGAATTGTCCGTCCACCGGGATGGTGGCATAGTATCAAGCCTCCTAACCAAGTACTTCAGAGTTAGAATGGTACCACATTGTGAAGTAGAGTCTAAGCTCATGCATAGCATTGCATTTTATTGTAATTGTTTTGTTGTTATTAATATGTATCGTGTGTGGTGATAATTTCTCTTAGACAATTTGATGTTACAGTGAAATCTATTGATTTTCGTTGAGTGATTTTGACCTTTGAATGTGATATTTTCTTAATAGAATATTTGTGTAATGATACGGTTTTATTATAATTATTTGTGTGTTCTTCTTGCTTGTATTATACTGTCATCATGATTTCGAAACTCACCTCCTTCTTTGTTTGGGCCCTGCGTTTATGAAATCGCAGTTATTACATGTTAATGAGTCTTGAAGTTCATGTTTGGGAGGAACCCCACTCTGATAGGTGATATTGGGAATAAGGGTTTTAATTTGTATTTTACTTATTTAATTTGAATCGAATTTTTGTATGAAAACCTTAGAAGTACTAGTAAGTTTTTAGAATTAAATCAAGTAATTATACTTAAATCAAGCTTATTGATATTGCACTATTTTAATGGATAAAATAAATGTAAAGTGTTTTTATTTCTATTTTTGAGAAACGTGATATCCTAAATTAAATATAAAATTTTTATTTTCTTGGAAATATATTTTTATTTATCTGCTGCAAATTTTATAGGAATATGATATAAATTATTATATATATTATTTTGGGATTTATGGAGTGGTATCACATCAGGTCTGTCCAGTCAGACCGAGTGGGTCGAATGTCAGTCGTGTCAATTGTGTTTCCTTGTGTAGTAATTATTCTCACTATGATGATTTTCCCGTTATTATTGTGTTAAGTGTTATATGTTTTTGTATTATTATACATATTTTCGAGATTACTAATTAACTGTTTATTATTTGCTTACTCTAATTGTGTTATGGATTCTAAATTCCTTCCTAAATGAGTTAATAAACCATCAAACTATTTGTTAAGATTTGAGTTAGCATTAATTGTTGACAAGATTATGTTAGTTACTTGTTGCTTATTGCTTGTCTATTGAACTATGATTTTTGCACTCATATTTTATGTGAATAGTTGGAAATAATAATTTTGATTGATCAGCTGTATGTTTCAAGTTATTAATCTCATTCACATAATCTTAGTTATCAAATGTCATACCTCACCAATTAGTTGTTTTAATGTTTCATTTTCACCCTTAATCAATTTAAAATATTTAGTCTTGATATGAATCTATTTAAAGTATTTGATCTAATAACTAATTGATTGAAACAATGATTTATGTATGAATTATATGTTTAAAACATTAAGCATTGACTTTTACTAAGTACAAATTAATATTATTTTGTTGAAACTCAATTTAGAAAAAGAAAAAAAAATATGTTTCATTCTAAACTTTGAGTTAGATAGTAAATATGTCTCTTACGTTTATAGTTTTAATTTTGACTAAAAAATTCTTATTTTTTATTTTATATTGTCGTATGTTAAAAAAATCGATTTTAAATCGTGAATGTTAATTTTAAATCACTTGACAGTGTTGATCGTTGTATCTAGATGAGTAGAGTTTTGATATTGATATTGATTTTGAAAACAATTTAGAATGTTCGTCATGATTTAGATAGTATGAAATTCATATTATTAGCAATAATAATTCTTGAATATTAGAGGTTGGTAGAACTTATAATTTTCTAAAAATGACATTTTATAGAAGTTAACGCTTACTTATTTTATATGATGAGAATAACTTTTGTTTGAATTACTCTTGATTATTTTAAAGAAATTAAATTGAGTTGAATTTTGTTGATTTATAAAATAACAATAATTCTATGCAACTAATTTTATTTAATGTTTAAAATAGCATATGTTTCACCAACTATGGGATTACTTCAATATTCTCATCACAAATTCACAACATCACTATCATTAATCATATCTTATCACATAAACTCATCACAAATTTAGAGCATCACTATCACCAAACATACATCATCACATAGGCTTGTCAAAAATTTATAACATCGTTATTATTAATTATACATCATCATAATCACATAAACGTATCAAAATAAATTCACTTTTTATCATCACATCACAAAAACACGTCTAATCATACATATACATAAAATTCATTCAACATCTAATATCACAATAATATCAAATATCACACATTTAATAAAATAAATAAAACATCACAATAATATCAAATATCGCACATTTAATGAAGTTAAATCAATCAACATATTATAAATATCTCTATTCTATATTTTAATCTCACCATTCCCATATTTTTACATTAATCAATTTATCACTCAAAAGGCAACCGCGTATGTAGCGAGCCCAGAATGAATCGTTGTGAAATACGGTTTTGCGTTCATCTCACATTATATTATACTCATGAATTCAAACGTTATCTCACCCCTTACCTTATTTTGATGCTTTCACACAAGAGTATGATTCCAAAAACAAACAATCTTTGTTTTTTGATTTTTTGTCCTTCACTCGATCTAACTCAACAATTTGTGGGTAGACGTCAAAAATAAATTATGAGAAAATACTCTAGAAACTAAATTTCAAAATTCGATCAAGGAAAATTACCATAAATCAGAAAACCAATCAATGGATAGTATATCCACTTTTTACACAATCATTTTGGCGTTTATTTCACTCAAATCGGACATACGGTGAAGAAGAACGGTGAAAAATAACAAATTATGTGAATGGAGAAATCCAGTATTTTAGGAAGAAATTCATGTTGTTAAAAATCTAGAATATTATGTTTAATTGAATAGTTAAATGAGTAAATTAACATACTGAAATTTGGATGAAGACATAGAAACTTTTACAGAACAGTTATCGATCACTGGTGTCAAACGATAGGTTGTTGTTGTGTTTACTCGTTGGTTCTACGGTTGCCCGTCCAACTCCCTTCCCTTTTCTTTGTTTTGTTTTATTTTAGTAAAAATCAGGGTTCACAAGATCTCTTTATTTATGTTTTTGTTTTACTATTATTATTTTTATTTTATTAAAATAAAACTAATAATTGTTTAATTTTCTTTTTAATATTCCTCCAAGCACTATTGAGTTTTTCAAACGATACTAATATTTTATAAATTAGAGTAATTAAAATAATCAATATATAAAAAAAACATATTACTAATGATTGAAACTTTCACATTCAAAATAATCCATACAATTAAACTAATTTCTCAAAATATTCATTTTATAATAATACCATCATATTAGAAAATAGTCAAAATTATAAAATAAATAGATATAACAACAATATTTTATGTTAATTACTAATTCATAATATATATACATATATATATATAATCACAATTCCAAAATAAGTATACTTAAACAAAGAAAATCGAACATAATATTACTACGAACTCAAGATAATTATTTATAGAGATACTTAAAAATGATTAAAATATAAATATATACACACGTAACATTAGTCAAACATATAAGAAAATATCATATTAATTACCAATTCACATATACACTTAAAATCATATAAAATTTTGTTCTTTAAAATATTACACTAAAATACTATTATTTTTAAAAAAATATATAAAATGATAAAATAAAATATTTATCATTTATATTGCTCATTAAATATAATATCTATCACCTATCACCTATCACCTATCACCTATCACTTATCAACTACCACTTATCAGCTACCACTTATCAACTACCACTTATCAACTATCAATTATCCCCTATCACATATCACCTATCACGTATCACATATCACCTATCACCTATCACCTATCACCTATCACCTTTCACCTATCACCTATCACTAGGGATGGAAATTAGACTCAGACCCAATGGGTACCCGCAAAAAAATCCCACAATAAGTAGGATAAAAACCCGCATAATGGGTGTGGGCACGGTAATGGGTAATTATCTGCAAAATTAAGCGGGTATGGGTGCGGGTACCAGTACTATAGTACCCACCCCTCCCCGCACCCTCACTTATATAAATATATTATTTATTTATTTATTTATTATACTAATGTTTAGTTTAATTAATTGTTTGCCTTTATGTTTTAATATCTATTAATATCATTGGACTATTACAATATTTATAATCAAATCAAAAGATAAATGTTTGCAAACTTTTTAAGAATTTGATTATGATGAATAGTTAATAATTGTGACTTTATAACTAATAGTTATATCTTATTAATCATGTCTTTATAATTATACTTGTAACTTCTTATCAATTGTGTTTACTAATCTCAAATCATATTGTCGTAAGACTTGAAACTTTATAAAATATTATTATGGATATTTGAATGTGTATTTGTCACGAGTGTTCATTTGAAATGTTTTGAGTTAGAAAATATTTTGGTTTATAATACTTTATGATTGAATTTATGATATTTGGATAACTTTTGAATTTAATCACAAAATAATATTTATTGATCGAACTATTTTAGATAAAGTGTGGGTAATGGGTATGGGTACGGACACTTAGGTACCCAGAGGGTAAGGTACCAATATTAAAGTTGTTACCCAAGAGGGTACGGGCACGGGTATGCGTATTTTATTAAACTTCGGGTATGGGGACGAGTACTATAGTACCCTACCCAAACCCTACGCATTGCCATCCCTATCAACTATCATTTAGCACCTATCACCTATTGTAACATCCTGCTTTTTTGAGACATTAACTAACAAAATTCTAAACGTAAAATTACAAATTCATTTTTATTTATTTATGATTATCTTAAATACTCATTTACTTTAAAATTATTTAACAACTATTTTAATTACATTTCAAAAAATAATGAATCAGAGTATTTGCAATTACTAAAAGTAAATTTAATATGTTAAACAAAAGAAACTCCTAGAGCCAAAACTCTTGACGTTTTACTACCCAAAAATAAATCCTAGTTGGTCATATACTTTGAACTTATGGAAAACTCACCAAACAAGTCTAACACTGATATATAAGTATCTCACATTTCTCCTATTGGGTTTACCGTGACATTAATCACTCAAGTAACACAATATGTGACATCATGTCAAATGTAAGGGTCATCTCCAAATAACAAACACAGAGCAAATATGCATGCATATATAGTTGTTATAGAAAAAATATAAATAAATTATATATTTAATTTAACAGTTAAAAATCACAACGCACCAAATATACAAATCAACCGAAATGCACAATCTATTTGTTAGACTATATGTTAATGCATGATTCCGGAATATCACGTCCCCCGCAATGGCTTTGTGGATCCTTCCAAGCAACACCACTAACTCAAAATCCCGCAAGGATCTGTGGGCTCCAACCAATTATGGACGCACCACACAACTTTGGGCTCCAATCAATTATGGACGCACCACACAACTATGAATGCATGAATGTAGACACTTTTGTTAGTAACAATGTAGATCACTCAACCAGAGCGTCCAAAATCATTCAACTTTATCCTAAACCAAACTAGTTTAGACACAAAGTAATCACCTTTAATAACCACAACATGTCAAGCACAACCATTATAACAACGTATCATATACCATACATTTTCCATAATTTGAACATGTTAAACACATCCATTACTAATATTCATTTTAAAGATAACACACAAACAAAACCAATACATAACATCATAATACATTTATATCACATAATTCAAGTAGGAAAGCGGATGGAGTGATGCCCTTACCGTTACCAAAGTTGTTTATAGAATTATGTTTCACAAACTCTTGTCTCACTCGTTTGACACCTGCTGCTGTGCAAGCACGGGTTCTCCCTCTCTAAACTTCGTTTCGCCTATCCGACCGTTGAAAACGAAGACCTAAATGTTACGAATCTGCTGTCCCAAACTAAGCCCGATCTTTCGAAATAAGGATTACATTCAAAAAATTTGGAAACTTTTGAACTCTGGAAAGTTTCGAAAGTTTCCAAATCTGAAAAGTTTTGAAAGTTTCTAAATATGGAAAGTTTCAAAATTTTCCTCTTTCAAAAGTTTTGAATAGTTTGAAAGTTTCGAAAATTTTGGAATTTTTTATTTTGAAAGTTTCGAATTATTTGAAAGTTTCGACAATTCAGAAAATTGTCGTTATGAAACTTTCAAATATTCTAGAAAGTGGGGATTACAAAGGCAAAATTATAGATAGCTACAAGGACAAAATTATATCTTCAGGTTGATCGTGGGGGTGGCAGGTTTAGATTTGAGGGTGGAGGATAAAATTCTCTAACAAGAAGGAAAGTGAATAATATTTTTTTTTTCTTCTCAATATTAGATAAATGAAATTCTTATGATTTAAATAATTTTACTTTTAGCAACATGATAATAACTATTTATTCTAGTTATAATAAATTTTAGTGAAGAGAACTAGAGTTCGAATTCTAACACGTGGGAGCAACAACATGTTAAATGTTGAAGGATCAAAATAGATTTTGACATTTTATTCCAACTCATAATTTTAAGAGATTAAGTATATAGACCGCAGTTCTTATATATTCGATATTTAATTCATTTATAGTCAATATAAAACTTAACCATTTACACTTGAAGTCAACACAGTTGACTATAGTTTATTCTCCAAACATAAAGAGTTAACATTCCAAAATATGCCACTTATTAATTCTAACCAAAGATCATGTTCATCTTTGTGGCACATTCAATGGATTTATCACTTATTAAATCTCAAGAATTAAAAGTGTATGATCTTCTTCTTCTTCGTCTTCTTTCTTATTTGATTATTTATTTCTATTTCTATTTTTATTTTTAATTAGATGTTAATCCGCGCGTTGTGGAGGTATATTTTTATTTATTTAATTTAAGTGAATTTAAAAAAAAAATGAAATTTTATGTCCCAATTCAGTATTTATATCAATAATATATATATATATAATTGTAGTAATATAATTCATAGAAGAGAAGTACCGATGTTAGACGAATGACTTGAATAAATAAAGTACCGTATTAATATTGAGATCGATGGATATGCCAAATGTTGAAGTAATATATTTAATAATTGCAAATTAAGAGATAAACTCAATTGATATACAATTGAGTTATAAAATATATTACTTTGTTGTTGAAACTAAAAATGATTAAAGTGAAATAGTTAGAAATACATTCATCTTGTATTTTACTTTATTATTTTTTTGTTATTTCACTCGATCATATCGATATTTCTGGTAATTGTGAAATATTTTATTTTAAATCGAATATATTAGAATTTTAATTTACAAACATTCAAACTATTATTAATATTAATAGAGTTTAGAATTTTTGGTCATTTATATTTTGGT
>JBBPBR010000003.1:59145981-59156712 GCA_037974775.1 Cicer pinnatifidum
TATATAACACATGAAATTAAAGTAATTCATTTGCAATTATTTATATTTGATGTATACTTTATAATTGTTATATAATTAATATTTTATAACCAAAATGTTAATGATTATGATTACTATGTTAATATTAATAATAGTTGTTTGTAAATTAAAATTCTAATATATCTGATTTAAAATAAAAAAAAAATCACAATTACCACAAAAATCGATGACTAAAATGATCGAAGTCATTAACTTTAACATTTGAAATTTGGAAAGTTTCCACAATACATGCATATTTGTCTTCCGAAATTTAAAATGATCCAATTTACTTGATTCAATTCAATGGCACATATCTTTTAAAGATGATTAAAATTTACATGAGTCAAACATTTTCAAATGTAATTTGTAAGTTACTCAACATATATTAAATTGATCTAAAACTAAGAATATATATGACACACAAAGCAAAGTGACACTTAAAAACAACTAAAGAAGGAAAATAGTTTAGAAGGGTGAGGGAAAAAATATTGATGTATAAATATACCTTGTCATAACATTGAAAAACACTGATTCCTAGGAATATCCATGTGCCATTTTGCTATGGGTATGATGGGTAGCGAAGCTTGCCGATTGGTCTCATCCCAACTTGGATTTCCTGGATAGTGGTAGTGATATAATTTAATGTAAGAAAATATACATAACATTAAGTCACTATGAATCAAATTGATTTCACATATTGCATAGAACATAATTGAATTTATGACAACAAAATCAGAAATGGACAAAGAGAAGAAATTTTTTTGTTACAAGGAACAAACCTATACCTTTTTCGGGGTATCTTTGAAGTAGAGTCGATAATTTTGAAGAATTACCGCTGAGTAACAAATGATTTTGCAAAAGATGATTTTGAGAGGATGGCGAGAAAGTCATTAAAAAAAACTAGGGATTAGAAGGGTTAAAAGAGGGAAAAAATTATTTAGAAACTAAATAGAAAAAAATTTGGTGAAACATAACAACACAAGAAAACTCTCTAAGACCTACCCATCAATTTTTTTGCTGAGGTGGAATATGTTTACACATATGGAGAAATTACTATGAGGTGAGAGAGGAATTTATTTTAAATATATATAAAAGATATATCTTTTTATGTTTAATTCTTCTTGTTCTTAATTAATTGTTTATGATTGAGAATAATATATGGTTTGAGATTCACTATTTGGAGACTCCATTGCTGCTTTGGGATTTGCGCAGCCCACTTGAAGATTAAGACTCTTGGAATAGATCCTTCCAATTTTCATAACCCATAGCTTAATCATATCAATTTATAATTTATAATACATTTATACACGTTATGCTTATTATATTATACATTCTTAATTTACGGATCAAAGCCACTCACATGCATAAATATTTTTTTTTAATATATTCATAGACTAAGATAAAGTTAATGTGTCTCTGTTATTTGTAATTGTATATTTATATAATAAGGACCAATGATAAGCATATGTATATATATTTTGTATTCCTCTTCTTCTTTTTTTGATAAAGTTTGTATTCAAACATCGAGTCCCACGTTTATCTCACAATATATATAATCAGAAATATACTCCAAAAGTTACAAACAATTATCATTTATTAAAATTATGAAAATCTATAAACTCCAAATAATAAAGGACAATATTAATAAGTTTTAGTTAATTAAAAATGGGTCAGGAGAACCTTAATTCAAATTATAAAATAATTTTTAGATTAGTCAAATTTTACTTAACTCTTTTAGCCGACATCTACCAAGCCAAATTCTTCTAAGAATCAAAAGATTGAAACCAAAAACGAATAAAGGACAATGGGAGAATCTGATGGGTTGAAACTGAAAAACCATACAATATACCTGATGCAATCTGATGACATTGAACAAAGTTTGGAACTTGAAAGGCCAGCTTGCAAAGAAATAATATTTGCATGGACATATCGTGTAAAGAAGAAAAGCTAGCTGTTGCTTTGAGTTTGACCCTTGTTTTTATAACACTAGGACAAGGTTTTGAGAAGGAAAAAAATCTTACCTAGAAAGTTCCAACAAATAAAAAGGACAATAATTGTGAGTTGTGACATTACCTTTATAACTAACGGGTAAAAATGCATTATTATTTATGTGGAATAAGATTCTTTTCAATGTGGTGTTTTTTATCGATTAAATTTAGATTTAAGTACTCACAATTGTAAATGTCAAAGTAATTTAGTTTTCAGTTAAAAAATATCAATTCATTTATTTTCTCTATCAAAATATTTTTTTTTAATAAATATCTTTTAAAAACAATAAAAGATATACATATTGATTTAAAGAGGCTTTATCGGGCATTTAGACGAACATAAAATTCATAAAATTCTTAAAATTATAGTGTTAAATTTGAAATAGAAAAAAAAAAAAACAAAATTGAATAATATTTTTCTAATTAAAGGACTAAATTATTATTTTGCAAATTTAAATTGACCGATTTATACAATTTCAAGATAAAAATGGTGATTTACCCTTTTTTTTTATTTTATTAGTGTTTTCATTCACATTAAATTATGGTCTTGGTTTAAGGCAATAATGGGTAGTGTGAGGTAAATTTTTGTTTTAAAATTTGTCCCGGTCGTTTTATTGATTGTATAAAACAAAATGTTGCTAATTATATTTGTTGACAAGATTAACATGTATAGTCTTTTGCGTTTGATTTATAGTATTGCTTGTACTCTTTATATTATATATCCATCTTTACGCTGGCTTTTCCAATGATCTTAAGAAACTTAATTAATATAGCACCATTCAATTCAATTATATTAATCACAATACTATAGTGTCAAAACTTAAAAAGTACCCATATTACGGATTATGGATTGCGTGTGGGTACACATTTTCTATGCTAACAAAATTAGACATTAAATTAAATATAAATTATGGGGAAAGGTAACAAAGACAATGACACTTTTGCTTGAAGTAACAAAAATGACGATTCATGATTATTGCCATCTCAAGTTACATGAGAGTATACTAAAAGAGGTTACATTGTTTTTTTAATCTTTTTTGGTAAAACCCACAAGGATCCTTAGCTGTTAAAAGAACATCATCATGCCTTAAAAGACATTTTTGATCAAGGTTGTGATAGGGCTATAATTGAACCATTTAAGTTATGACAATTGGCATAAGAATATTGGTCAGTGGAAGCACAAGTCTACAGATGGAAAGTAATTTATGAAATTATGATTGATGGTTTGGTTTATATAAATACAACAAACAACACATGAGCTGTTGCATGTGATCTCTTATCCTAAGGTTTATTTTTTAATAATATAGTGAAGCTGTGACAAAAACTGAAATATTGGTATCCCATGCTTTTTCCACATAATAATATGTATATTAAGTAAAGGGAGAAGAAAAAATGAAAAAGAAGAAAAGGACCTTTTATTTGGATTAATGAAAATGACTGAATGTTTGTAATGATTTTATTATTGAATCTTAAAAAAAATTAAAAGTCATAAAAGAATTAAACACAACGGGTGTGAGTGAATAAAATTATACCCTGAATCTTAACATTATAGTACCAAATAATTTAGTTCAAATGATTAATAAAAAGAAAGAATTCGACTTAACTAAAACAATTCTTTGATAAATTTTACTTATCACTTAACCATACTACAAATTATAAATTCACATACAGATAAAACAAAAAATCTTACAAACATAGAATTGTAAAGAATTGTCTCTAAGAGAAAGCTAGGGAACATGAAAACCAAATATCTTGAAAATTTTCTTGTTCTTGGTTTTAAATTTGAAAACACTTTATTGCTAGCAAATTTGAAGGGATGTCTTCATTTTACTTTAAACACTCTCCACAAGTTTTTTGTTTTTACAAACTAGACATCTCTACACGTGGTGGAAAAATAAGACCGTATAGACAACAAAGTTTTCCCAACAAGTAATATTGTGAAAGAAAGAGAATATGATTGCATTTATGCTATATGAAATTCATTCCTTGAACCAAAAAGTGACAAATAACATGTATAAAATTGCATAATTTATCCACCAAATTATTTGTCACATTAAGGAAAACTAATAAAATAAAGGACCGACAAAATATATATATTTGTAAAAATCCCACAAAACAATCTAGGCAAACAAAACCACACTATCTAACAGTCTAAAGCTCTAACTTAAGCACTTTTTTGATATAGATCTTCTTGGTTGTCTTCAAGTTCTAATTTGTATCTTCTTGATTGATGACAATGAAAATCTTAATTGGAAAGAACTTCTCCTTCCCCATAATGAAAATAATATGCTCCAAATTACCAGTAGATTCGGTGAACTGTTTTGTTGCTCAAAGAAATTCAACCCCTTTTCTTGTACTTGAAGAGGAGAAACTACGACAATATGAACACGACACTTACTTATGGATGTTCGCTCCATGAGCTTTAAACTATGGTGCCGACATAACCGAATCCTACAATTGAGAAGGACAAGGATTGAAGGAAGAGGTAAATAAAATAGTTGTGTTTTCCATGCTGAAAATCATAGCATCCACAAAAGAAGAGAAATGCTGCAAATCCCAGCTCCAAAAAGTTAAGCCTGTTCATGTTCAAACAAAAAGACAAAGAACACATACTTGTTAGCCATAACAAAATAATTGAGGTCTTAATTAAACTAAAAATATATGATACATCAAAATAATTGTTAATAGTGAACTAGAGTATTAACAGTAGAACAAAATTCCATCTTGTTTGGAACCAAGATCACTATAAAAAAACACTACAAAACATAACTTTATAATATTATGAGTTCATTCTACAATAATTCTAATTTGGGGTTTTATAGAATCTTCTGTCATGTGCATATGGTCATCTTAAATGTTCTGTAATTTTCATGTGCATATGTCAGAAACGTTGTGATTAGCATAATACTCTTATTTACAAAATGAAATTAAAAAATACTTTGGAAGAAATGTTTACCTACTCAATGATTCTTAAACTGACAAATTCACAAGATGAATAATAACAAAATAAAATAAGTGACTATACATTATTTCTTTCAATCATTAAATTATTGGGCAAACAAGATTCCCTTAATGCCAGCTACTATAAGTGACAACCACAATAGAGATGTAGAATTCGAGACTATAGACTAAAAATGCCAAATATAGATACAATTATTTTTCATTTAAAAAAATAAAATAATAAAAAACTTACCTTTCAACAAATTTGGATCTTGTTTTCTTTTGAACTTTGGCATTGGCCTTCTTGGCAGCATCTCCAGATTTGGTTTTGTTGTTGACAGAATCTCCAAGTTTTTCGGTTACAACCCATTCATTTGCCCTTCCATATTCTAGCAAACCAATGAGGGTTGCTTTGGTACGGTGTAAAGACATGACATTCTCAAAAAGGATCCAATAGAACAAAAGGTGAATAGACCTGCAAAAGTTTCACAAAGCTTTTAGAAAAAATTGAGCATTGGACTTAATGACTCTGATCTTCTATAGTCAGTTGTAGACTGTTAGATTATGAGAAATAAAATTTATAGTGTTGCTATTATTGAATAGTGGCTATAGTAACGCTATAACACTATGGGTGTAGCAGAATTTGAATAAATCACTATCGTACTATAACTAGCCTCTGTTGTGTAGCAGAATTTGAACAAAGTGCAATTTTCCACACTAAAATAAGGGAAGTAAAAGACAATCAGAAATTAAAGCAAACCTTGGTGTTCCAACTGAATTGAGAATGGTGATGATGGAAGGAATGTAAACAGCTCCCCAAATTGGAACATAAACCTCAGGAACCAAAATTGTGAGGGGAATAACAAGACAGTAGAAGAAGAAAGTGACCATGTGAGCTACGATTTTACGAACAAGGAAAAAGCTGTATATAACATACACTTTCTTCCAAAACTTCACTTTCTGCACACCAAAAACAAAACAGAACATTAAAATTCACATCATAAAGTTGTTTAGCTCTTCATTCTCTATATGTAGTAATGAGAAAAAGATGTTAACCTTGTTCCTAATAATGTCCATCGCCATTTTGCGGAACAGATTAGCAGGACCACAAGACCATCTGTGTTGCTGGAATCTGAAGGCTCTCAAAGTACTTGGAAGCTCACTTTTTGCCTATATAATAAATATAAAATTTTGTTGTTTGTCATGATCAACATCTTAATATGATATAAGCATGATATGATTCAAATTCAGTTGATATGATCCAAAACCAACCATCGAAATCAGACTAAATCAACTAGGAATAGGAGCATAATATGATTCAAATTCGATAATGTAGTTAAGTTATGAAATAAATAAAAGTTCACCTCGAGGTCTCCAAGGTACAAAAATTTCCATCCCCTAAGACTTGCTCGAACAGCAAGGTCCATATCTTCAACTGTTGTTCTGTCTTTCCACCCTCCTGCTTCGTCGATTGCAGCAATTCTCCAAACACCTGCTGTGCCTGCATTTCAGGTACCCAAAAACATCAATGATTAGGAAGTAACTATGTAACACTAGTAACAGTATGAGTAAATTTAAAAAGTGATTGAATGCAAACAACTTTAATATAGAGTGTGTATACTACATAGCATAGTACTTCTAACAATAGCTATAAAGTGAATTATTATTACCATTGAAACCAAAGAAAGCATGAGTGGCTGAACCAACTTCTTGTTCCACTGTGAAATGGTAATCCAAGGACATCTCTTGCATTCTTGTCAACAAACACTCATTTGAATTAACTGTCAAAAACACATTCACAATGTTAGTATAACAAATCATTAATTCATTAATTTGTTACTAGCAATTAAGAAAAAAATAAAAACACTTAGTAGGAACAAAACCAATTTTTTTTAATTAAACCAGGGTTTTGACTTTTAACTTTTTGTTTAGGTGTGATTTAACTTTTTCATAAGGTAAGTACAAAAATCACAGGACAAATGCATAATTCCAGTTACGGTGGCGAACCAAAAGGGAGTACAATAAAGCTAAAGTCAGCAATGGCCCCACATATACACATGAATGTTATTTTATAGCAAAAAAATGTTAAAAGAAAAATAAAAAACACTATAATATGAGAATGATAGCCCAGTTTAATATACAAAAATGTTTCCTCGAGACCAACTTTTTCGTACACATGCACCACTTAATTAATAAACTGCTTAATTTAATAAATAGTTAATTTAAATTACATTAAAAATTATAGTTAACTATATAATTGAATTAACCATAATTTTAAGCTAATTAAAACTTTTTTGGAAGTGATTGATAAGTTTCCCGAAAGTGTAAAAAAAAATGGGTATCATGTGTTTGATGATTTAGTATATATCATATTATTATTATTATAAATGAAAAGAATGCATATATAATAAATAAATAAATAAAATAATACCTAACCAAGTAAAGTATAAGATAATTAAAAATAATGTTTTGTTGTGATGTGAGATAATAAAAGAGAAGGGGGTGGAATAGGTGAAGTGTCGGCAAGGAAGGGCAAGGTCCTACCATTAGACACATGGTGATACACATACTCTGACATTGTTATTAGTATATGTTCTATCTAAACCCAAATAATACTGCAAAACCACGTGGGAAGTGCCTTTGCTGCTACTATAACTAGTAGTAGCAAACTTTGAACTTTGGATCGATTCATTCATATTTGACATTTTTACCCTGCCTTCTATTTTGTTGCCACAAACTCTTTTTAATCACACTTTCATATAATCCATTTTAAAAAAATTATATCATTTTTAATTTTTTTTATTTATAATTAACAGAAATTCACACAATTATAAAATATAAAATTATATTTTTTGTTATTAATCTCAATTTGCAAAATATCATAAAAAAATTCGTAGAAAAATAACTACATAATTTTCACATGATGACTTGAGTTGACCTCTCTAACTTTACTATATTTCTTTCACTTAAATTGACAAAATTACCCAACCCCAACCCTACAAAATTACCTTTTTTATTAAAATATCATCATTCAATTTTTAAGCATTTTAATATTAATAAACAATTACCAAACTGAAACAAAATTAGAAGTACAAATCAATAATTATCATACCCACCCACCTTTTTTTGTAACATTATTTATCATCATATTTGTACGTATGCATTAAGCCACGTATGCAAAGGGTATTTCTGAGCTGGTAAGGAACTATTAGAAAAAGTAGAACTAGTATAACTACTCGTTTTATTTATTTATTTATTCAAATCAACTTACTAATCTTCCACTTTTAATTTTTAATATTTAATCTAAAGTCCGGGTCGTTAGTGTTCCCCACCCGTGATTGAAGGGTTTGTTTTCGTGGACCCCCAGGTCAAACGAGGACAAAATTGTAAAAAAACCAAAAGTTCACTCTACTTCACTACAAACACCAAATAATGATTTTATTTTTTTAATAAATAAAAATGCAAGTATGCCACCGACACTATGAATCTAGCAATTCAGTAGTAAAAATAAAAATAAAAACTCTGATTTTGATTTATAAAGTACTAGTAGTACTATAATGGTATATAAGTCAAAATAAGAAGTGAAAGTTAAAAAATGATTAGTAAAAATAGAAAATTAATAAAAGTAAAAAAAGTAGTTACCGAATCTCCAACGAGCTTGAACAAGAGCAAGTTCAGGATTTCCAACAAGAAAAGGAATAGCTCTTCTGAGAAAATCAGGTTCAGGACGAAAATCAGCATCGAAAATTGCCACATATTCACAATGCTTCACATAGTTACGTTTTAATCCTTCTTTCAATGCACCCGCTTTGTATCCACCTCTACTTTCTCGTATTTGGTACGTTATATTTAATCCTTTACTTGCCCATCTCTGGCACTCCATTTCCACCAATTGCTGAAACATTCAATCACACATTTTTTTTTTGTCTTAGTACTCTAAATTAATGCCCCCATTTATTTCATCAACACCCCCCTTAAATAAATATCCAAATTTTCATCAATCTTCGGGTTTTAGATTATTTCCTTCAAAAAACAATCAATAAATATTGTAAAATCTAAACTTTTAAAAATAAATACTTTACATTTTTATTTTAAAAAAAGTTAAAAAAAGAGACAAAAATTTATTAATGTAATTAACCTATTGTAATATTTGTACAGTGCGGTAAATTAACTAATTTAACAGTCAAATTAACTAATTCACCGCGCTAACAAAATTATAGTGACATTTTCTGAAACTGGGTGTGATTTTAAAGATAAGTTAAAAATGCAGGATCTTCATTGGGTGGTACAAGAATAATTAACTGAAAAAATTGACATGAATTTGTTGAATACCTTGACGACAGGGTCAGTAGAATCATCAAGAACTTGGATCACGAGACGATCCGAAGGCCATGAAAGCCCACAAGCTGCTCCAATGGAAACCTTGTAAACCTGACCCACAAAACAACCCAGATACGTTTAACATAAACATAATAAACATCATTTTCAAACATGTATAATTTTTAGTATAAAAATTAATGTAACAAAATAAAAACACAAAAGAACAAAAAAAAATTCAGAGAATCTACACTGACCTCTTTTTCATTAAACATTGGAATTTGAATCAGAACAATAGGAAAATTCGAGCCTCCGAGTTCTTCATCTTCACGAAGAGGCTCATAATTATACCGTTGTTCTGGTTTCTTCCAAAAAAGTTTAATCAAGACGATGACGATTCCCATGTAAACTCTCTCCATGAAAAGCATGAGTGCCATTGCTAATGAAAGATACACACAAGCATTCAGAAAAGGAACAATCAATGGTGCTTTCATCACATCCCAAATCATCTTCATTTGAGTAACTATATCATAGTTCACTTGGAATGACTCTGGTATAAAAACTTTGGGTTCAGATTCAACCATTTTGACTTAAATGAAGTGAATTGAAATAATGGGTTGGTAAAAAAATTTGATTTTTATTTGTCTGAGATCTCTCTTCTCTCTTGCAAAGAAAGTAGAAAAAGCTAATAGCCCTTTACTTTCTTTTGGTTCTAAACACTCTCAAGAACAACAATTTGGGTTTTGGAGAATGCCTCTATTGATTTTGTGAAAAAAACAGAGGCATTCTTTCTAGTGAGAGAGTGAGAGAAGAAGAGAGGGAGTGTGAGAGAGAGAGAGAGGGGGCAATGGATGTGAAGAGATAAAGGGGTTACTTTTATAGTCAGACTATGGTGATAGATTTTTCCATCTACCTTCACATTTTTTATTGTAATTATTTTTTTATAAATAATTATTGTAATTGATTATTATTGATTGGTTGATCTTTTCTTTCCTTTTTTTCAACCACATTCACAGAGTGTCTTTGCCTCACTGGAAGGGAATATGCTGCTTCTTTTTAACTTAGAGTTTGATTATAATATTTAATTTCTGTAACTTTTAGTATTTAATCACTGTTATCTTTGACTTAATTACTTCAATCAGAATTTTAATTTTTAATTTATTATTGTAAAAAATAGAAATAAAAATTAAATATTAAAAGTGCATTGTAAAATTTATTTATATGATTCGTCTGAATTTGACTTAAATTTTTTTATAAGGAATTTACCTTTTTTTACTTCATATTGATAAGGAAATTACCCTTTTATTTACTCACAGTATATTATGAAGTTTGATTTTCTTTCTGATACATGAATGAAGAAATGTCTTTTTTGGTACTTCTTCTATTTCATCTGGAGCATTGTTAAGTTTAAATATGAAAATAAGAAAATTGCCTTTTTTTCGTTATTGCAAGCAGGTCATGGAGTGAG
>JBBPBR010000003.1:59163677-59186061 GCA_037974775.1 Cicer pinnatifidum
TAAAATGTTGATGAAGTGTAATTTTTTTTACTGTAGTTATTTTTGGTGTTATGATTTATTGTAGAATTTTTGGTATTATTTTTAAAAATTATGTTGTTTATATAATATATGATAAATAAAAATTTGAAACAAATGTAAAACTTATTGATTTTAAAGTAACTATTTTTTAAAAACATTATAAAAATTTATGATATTAATATTTATTGTTAGTCATTACAAAGAGTTGTAGTTGAGTTCCTACAAAAATTTATATACTTTTACCGTCTCTTTTTTCGTTTACAAGGACTTATTTTATGAAAAAATTCATTAAACATCTTTTAAATTTTATTTTAGTTTATATATAAAGTCTCTATTATGATTTATTATATTATTTGTAAATGCTCCCTTAATTGAAATGTAAAGTATGTCATAATATATTATTTAGTAATTTGTAGATGTTAATAACAAAATAATGTTTTTGAAAAATAAAGCGATTTATACATAAAACATCAATCTTATATATAAAACATCGACTAGTGGTGGTATACTTGAAGATGAATTGCAATTTCAAACCATATTGTCTCAAACACCATCTGATAATACTTTTGAGGGACTTTTGTTGTTGGGTAATGTTCCATCAAATAATGATGGAAGAAGTGAAGCTAATGATCAAAGGAATTACTATGATGATTGATGTATTTGAATACTATTTGATATTTTTATTTTTGGTTTGTTTGAATTTATTATACATTATTATTTAATTATGGTGTGTTTAAGTTTTGGTTTGCATGACATAATTTATTAATTTTGAAATATTTTATTTTGTTTGATAGTAATAATTTAATTAATATCAAGATTATATTTTTATTTTTCTATATAATATTTATTTTAAATTTAATTTAAATTTAAATTTAAATTTTTTATTTTTTTAACTTATAAATTGTATTAATATTAATTTTTTATATAAAATATCATTTTTTTAATATTAATTTTGAATTTTATAAAATTAATTTTTTTTAATAAAGTCGCACAAATGGGACAGTTTGTGGTGGCCTAAACCCTCACAAACTGTTTTTTTTTTTTCATCTCATCCTTTGGGGCATCCTAAGCCTTCACAAATGGCAAATTTTGTGACGGCTTTGATCCTCATAAACATTTTCTTGTAGTGTAAGACCCCTTTATATGGTGCACATTACTCATTTGAGCAAATAATTGTAGGGTACAAGACCCATCCATATTGAGCATTACCTCATCTCAAACACATAAGACAAAAATAATTTGTTTTTAATAATTATTTGTATAAAAATAAAATTAAAATATAATGTGTTATTTAAATATACAATAACAAAAATCATTTAAAAACACATAATATAAAACGATCTTTCAAATAATACTTATTCAAACAATCATAAAAAGCGACAATTTAACAAACAAAATAGTAAATAAATCAAGTTTATAATCTTAGATTGTATTTCATAAAATTCCTATTTTATTAGAGTCAGGTTTTCGAAAAAAAATAAATTTCTATTAAAATTACTATTCAAAATATGAAACTCTTTTCCACCCCAAATTCTCGAAATTAATGTACCATTGAATGGTTAAAGGGTGTGATTACTCACCTATTGAGTCAAAGTTGAATTGAAATTGATCAATATCCTTGTGATTAATTTACTACTGGGTGCCTTGATGTATAATTTTTTTATTTTCTATCTTTTTATGTGTGAATGTGGTGTAACCTATTTTTATTTGAGAGTATATTTAAGTATAATTTCATTGCTATAATATTATTGTTGTATATAATATCACACCAACCCATTTCATTTTTTAAAGGATACTCGATTTGGTTGAGTTTGTGTAATAACTTGATAACATAATAATAGACAATTCTTTTGATAGAGTAATGATAGGAATATTGGCTATCGAGACAAACAAACCACTTCCCTCAAAATAAGGTGAATCAATGTAAAATATTATTTTATACTTACTTTTAACAAATCGTTATAGCGTCGCATATTTAAAACGATTCTATCATTAATATATAAATAATAATAATGATAACAATAATAATATTAATTATTAATAATATAAAAATTATACTATTTTAAATTTGGAAATTCTAATTATATAGTTTTTAATTTAAAGGATGTTACATTTTCTTTCATTCTAAAATAAATTTTGTTTCGAAATTTACGCCAAACAGAATAAAACTAAAATGACACATGTGGTGCAACACTAAGAAGTTTATGTACCTATACTGACGAGTTTTAGATATTAACGTATGATTACTTCCTCTAGTTCCTAAATATCGTCATCTGGGGTTAACCTTTACAAACCACCTATTCTAACGAGATCACTTTATTTCTTAGAGTTTTGGTACTCTTGCCAGTGATCCAAATAGATCTAGGCTTAAAAGTTAAACTGTCTTTCAATTGGATTGATTCAAGAGGTATAACATGTGAATTATGCGACAAATATGCTCGAAGATTAGAAACATGAAATGCATCATGAAGGTTAGATAACTGTGGATGAAGAGCTAACTGGTAAGCAACATCCCTTACTCTTTTTAGAATTTGGAAAGAATCCATAAAATGAGGGTTTAACTTTTTAAGTTTCATTGACCTTTCCATCCCAATCGTAAGAGTGACTCTCAAGAATACATGTGCCCCTTCTTACAATTCCAATGGTTTTTTTCTCTTGTCAACTAACTTTTTTGCATACTTTGTGATGTACGCATCCTTTTTCTAATAAGTTGAATTCTACTATTGGTGTTTTGCACTAAATCAGGTCATAACAAATACTTATCCCCAACTTCACACCAAGACAAGGGTGGCCTACACTTTCTTCCATGAAGAGCCTCGTAAGATGTCATACTTATGCTAGAATGATAACTATTGTTATAAGAAAACTCTACTAGAGGTAAGTACTTACCCCAACTTCCACCTTCATCTAGAACACAAACTCTTAACATATCCTCAAGGGTTTGAAAAGTCTTATCTGAAATAGTGGATGGTAACCAGTCCTAAAACTTAGTCTAGTACCAAAAGCTCCCTAAAATAATTTCCAAAATCTAGAAGTAAACCATGAGCCCCTATTTAATACTATAAAGGTGGGTATGTTGTGTAACTTAACGATCCCCTTAATAGAGAGGTCAACTAGTCTATCCTAACTATATGTTGTATTAATTGGTACGAAATGATTTGATTTGATCGATCTATCAACTATCACCCAAATGGCATCAAAATCCAAACACCTCCTAAGCAAAGCCATCACAAAGTCCATAAATGTCCTCTCAGGAATTTCAAAAGTTTGCAACAATCCTGAAGTTTTTTTGTGCTCAACTTTAACCTTCTAACACACTATACACTTACGCACAAAGCTAGCTACATCCTTTTTCATTCTTGACCACCAGTACATTCTTCTAAAATCCTAATACATCTTAGTTATTCTTGGGTGGATCGTGAACGTACTCTTATGAGCTTAATCTAAAATCTTATCCCTAAGACTCCCCTCTTTAGGAAAAATGATCTTACCTTTAAATAACACTAAATCATCAACAAATAAGGCGTAATCCTTCTTGACCACAATATACTGCAATTCTTTATCTAAGAGTTGTTTTGTTTTTATTAGTTCTCTCAAGTTGCTATTGATTTATAACCTATTCCGATTAAAGCTTAAGGCGTTAAGGGACACATCCAAATTCATATATCTAAACTCATATAATAGGTTTTTCTCTTGTATCATCACACAGGTTATATGTAAGAATTTTCTAATTAGAGTATCAAACATTACATTAGCTTTCCTAGGGTATAACTTCAACTAAAAATTATAGTCTTAAGAAACTTCATACACCATCTTTGTCTCATATTTAATTTCTTTTGATCTAACAAATACTTAAGGCTCTTATGATCAATGAAAACCTCAAATTTCACTCCATACAAGTAATGCCTCCAAATCTTAAGAGCAAAAACTACAACTGCTAATTCAAGAACATGGGTTGGATATTTCGCCTCGTGCGACTTAAGTTGCCGAGATGCATAAGCTACCATCTTTCCTTCTTTCATTAAAACACATCTTAAACCATTTTTAGAAGTGTCACATTAAACCACATAATTCATGGAAATGGCCTAATATAACTAAAATATGTGCTGAAACTAATCTTCCCTTAAGCTCTTGAAAATTGTCGTCACATTCTTGGTCCCACTCAAAAGATTTCTCTTTTCTAGTAAACTTGGTAAGAGGTAAGGCTAGGCTAGAAAATCCCTCTATAAATTTCGTATAGTAACCCGTCAATCCTAGGAAATTTATTACTTTAATCAAAGTTAAATTATCCTCAACCTCTACCTTTGAAGAAAATATAAGCATGTATCCTTGACCTCGCTCAACTAAATACTCATGACAAGCAAAAGCAGACACGAAATATTAAAACAAAGATGACTCAATAGTCATAAGTTGGGTTTATCCCTCACTCTAGCAACATCTAGCAAAATATTCAACCTTCCAACATTTAAGACATCTAATCTTTGGGACACAACTATTCTTCAAGATTGAATCCACACTTTTCACATCTCTTACTCTTACTAGTTGAAGCATGTCATTTGAAATTATGGGTATAAAACATAGATTCTTCTAAAATTTATTGTCCTTATTGTGGAATTTCTTTAGCTTAGCCACCTTAGACTTGTTTACCAAGGTGTGGTAGTCACATATCTCTATAACTCCAATAAAACTTTGTAGCTCAAGTTTAAGTCTTTACTCAAATTTAGTTGTTTTCCATTCAATTTTAGGATTGTCATAAAGATTGCATGAGTATCTTGATAGAGCTTCAAACTCGGAGATATACTATGCAACTGACATATTTCACTGAAAAAGATGAACAAACGTTGTTTCTTTCTGTATGTGAAAACTCTGAGAAAAGTACTTTTCTAGAAATACCACTTCAAACCTATCAAAAGTAATACGAAGTCCTTGTGTTAGCAGACCTTCTCTAGCACAATTTCATTGTTGCTCAACATCATACTCTAACATTTAAACGACAAACTCCACTTTATGAGTGTTAACACACACATGAATCTAAAGATTTTCTCTAACTTCATAAATGACCCTTCATAATGTAAAGTAAACTCACACCACCATCTAATCTATGTTCGACGTGGCTTTGACACTAAAAATTTAATGCCTAATTACATGAGTTTAACATTTGAGATCACGACGAAAAGCTTTTATATTTATATAAAAGAATATGGTATTAATAATAAATAATGAATTGTCCTAAAGAAATAATATTGTGAAATCCTTAAAATATATCCATACAATTAAAAATTCTTTAATAATCACAATATTTGAAACTATGCATTTAATAGCTAATCTTGAAATAAAATATGTTGTAGACCACATGTCTAATTATTCTTGATCTATTAATCTAATATAATAAAATGAATTTTCTCAAAGGAGGTAGAACTTTTCAAATATCGACGTCCTGAACGATCTTAGTATCTGGAAACAACACTTTGGTTAGATATTAAATCCCAGTGAATGATGCGCACAATTTTAAAATAAATATTATTCTCAGTCGGCGCATTAATCAGAAATATAAATCACGGGACCCAAACTCTTCCAAAAATATTCTTTAAAAATATAAATAGTATAAATAATTCAATAATAAACAATTATTTTCAAAACTATATAAACTCATCCACTTAAAATCAACAACAATTCACATCTATAATAATAAGATGAAACAAATATTCACATTTATTTTACATAAAATAAATCAACCAATTTAATGGCATCCCATTGTTATATGGACATATACTACTTTTACAAAATGAATATCATCTCATCATGTGGAACACTTGTTTATTTGGTGTAGGGTACAAGACCCATTTGTGTTCAGTTTAAACTATTTCATGTGAGGTATACGATCCATCTATATGGAGTAGATAACACTTTGGGTAAATAATTGTGGGGTACAAGACTCATCTATATGGAACATAATCTCATCTAAAACACATACAATAAAACTAATTCATTTTTAACAATCATCTTCATAAAAATCATAATTAAAATATAATATTTTATTGAATATATAATAACAATTGTCATTTAAAAACACATAATATAAAATCATCTCTCAAATAATACATAAGCAAACAATCATAAAAAACAACAATTCAACAAACAAAATAGTAAATAAATCAATTTCATAATCTAAGATTGTATTTCTTAAAAGCCCGATTTTAATAGAGTTAGATTTTCGATAAAATATGTTTTTATAAAAATTACTATTTAAAATATCTAATTATTTTTCAATCCCAAATTTTCAAAATTAAATTAATGTAACCATAAAATAGTTAAAAGGTATGATTACTCACCTATTAAATCAAAGCTGAATTGAAATTTTTTGATTTTTTATTTATTAATTCACTTGTTGTTGTGCTGATGTGTAATTTCTCGTTTTTTTTATCTTTCTATGTTTGAACGACGGTGAATCTTATTTTTATTTGAGAGTAAAAGTGTATTCTTGTATTGATATATATATATATATATATATATATATATATATATATATATATATATATGAGAGGAGTGCATAATTTGACGAAGAAATCAATCTTGATTGATTGAATACTTAGAATGTGATCTTTGCGTGAAAATGAAAGTGTATATTTGATTTTCTATATTTGAATAAATCTTTCAAAACCACAAGTTAAATGATAATATGATCAAAATCATAAGTAATGATTTAATTAACTATTTGATTATCTTTATAACAATTATTAGGTATTTTTCCTCAACAATCTATTTGTCGCATCTGATTTGTCAATGAAAAATGAGTTGCCACCAATTTTATTTTATTATAGAAAAAATTAGATCACACTTTAAATAAAGATTTTGAACCAAAAATTCAGATTTGAAAGTCGATTATGTGTAGAGAAAATATTAGCACCCTACATCTACCCTTAAACAAATACCCTGCATTTAATAGTATACAAACTATTTATTTATTTAATTATTTATTTTATCCCAAAAAGAATAATAAAAAAGAACATAACCTATTTACATTAATAAAGGAAGGATACATTTTTTTTTTTGTTAGTTTTGTTTGACAAGTGAAGACTTTGCTTTTACGTATTCTTAGGTGCAATAGTTAAATCAAAATACACGTATTTCTTGGTATAAAAATATTTTTGGCTTAATTAATTTTATTATTACTCAATATTATTTATTATTAAAAAATTGGTTAATATTGATAAGTGAGAAAGAAAAAGGATTACCAAATAGTAGGATAATTAAATAAAGAAAACAAGTTTTATTTCTTATGGGATGCATCAATTTAAGAGGTGCATGAAATGTATCAAATTTAATAGGAAAAATAAAACATCGTACCAAATTCACGAATTGTAGTTGTCTCCTTAATACATGTGTTTCTTCCTTCTCTTATTTTTTAGTGTGAGTTGAAGTGGGTGGTTATAGAGAAAATTGTGTAAGAATGACGCAACAGAGAACCAGTGGCAGCTCTCTGGTGGACAGATTCAAGCACCTAAAACTAGTCAATATTTTATCCTCTCTAGTGCTCTTTGTAAGAGTCTCATAACACTCTTATTTACGTTAATAAATACAACTGAGAAAAAAAATACAATTTTTCAATTTTGAAATGGTTCTGGATCATTGCATTTGTTCATGAAATCTCTATGAACAATAACCACTGATCTGAAGTGATGTCTATAGAGTATAAATAACCCATAACTTTAGTTTTAAACATATCAATCCCACTATCAATCTTTGAACAACTTTATGAAATATTCTCAAAGTTATTTTTCATATTTCAAGTACTTGCAATATATTTTCATATGTTTATATTGTTGTAAAAAATGTTCTTGACCAACTCAAAACGTTCTTGCTTTTGATTCTTAAGGAAAACATGAATAAATTTGATAATGAGTTGTCAAATGTTAGTTGGCAATGTGAGTGATCAGAAGCATGTCAAGCTTTATGCAAAACAATGCTAGTATAGCATACTTGTGTTCTTTCTCACAACTCATCAATCAAAAGATGAATCTGGAGATCAATTTGAAGACTATTTTAATCATTTGAGCCTTTAATTTGAAATTATAAACTCATCAATTGATCTTAGTATCCTTATGTGCGATTTTGACATTCTTAGCTTATCATTTGAAATTTCCAAACTGATTTGTCTTGACTTTGTCCTCTATGTAGGATAACCAGAATGTTCTTATGAACATTCTCCAAACAACCATAATATTCCTTTGAACATTCTCCAGCCATTTGCTCTTTAATAGAATAACCAAAATATTTTGTTAAATGTTCTTCTATCATTCTTTTAATAAATGACTCAATCTTGAAATGACTTCTTCATCAAAGTTGATTCTTGTAATTTTGCTGAATTGATAGGAATATTTTTTTAGTGCAATAAACTTATTCATAATGCGAATGTTCTTTTCAAGATTCAATAATCATTCTCTTAAATGATTGATATAATATATCATATATTACTTTTGATATTATTTCATAAAGATGTTATTTAACTTCTTTATTCATCTTAAGATATGTTTGGATCTATAATATATTCATTGGATATATTTCCCAAGGTATCAAATGACCATCATCCTTATTCTTTGGTTCATAATATTATGAACACTTGTTGCATTTGATTTTTAAGAGAACTTTTGACTTGTTTGATTATCATATGTTCATAAACCTATTTAGAAAAGTGCTTACACAATGTAGGCACAATAACCATGAACTCTTAGGCCATTAGTCACTTATGGAAAATGAGAATGTTTTTTTTCTTCTTGCAAGAAATATTCTTACCAATAAATGATAAGGTAGTTGCATTAATTCTTTCGAGGTTCAATCAAAACCCTTCTAATATCTCCATGAAGCTTATGATATTATTGTTGTAATCTTTTAATGCTACTTTTATTCTTTTATCAGTGAGTATATACTTCTATACTTTGATGTAGTGACATATTGTTGCAAATCATATCCCTCATGCATCTGTAACCTATACAATCATTGTTTCACGAACAATTTATTATTTAGTGTTTTTCACATATATTGACTTTTCATTTTTTACCATACCTCATTTGGAGATGTTAGGTATATGATAGCGTTTCAGCAAGTGTACTGAATCGTTGCAAGTAATAATAAAATGGTAGTACCGAGTGTCGAACTCAAGGATTGCGTTTTACTATTGAATTATATTGAATTACTAAAATTGAACAAAAAGTTTCCAGTTTGATTGAAATAATATTGAAACTTAAAAACTGTAATAAAACAATAATAGAATTGATCTTTTATAATGAGAAAAATATAAGGGATGAGTTTCACTTCGAATCCAACCTTAGTGTCTAATTTGATCCTAGTTACTGAATTCCTTTATTGAATTATTACCGAATTCTCTTTATTATTCTTGCCCTAATGTCTTAGTGACAGAACCTTTAATTCCAAAGTAACCCATAATTCCTTAGTAGATTTAAGATTAGAATTAAGCATTATCGTATAGAAATTCTCTTTTAAATTATTGCTTTGCAACTAATTTAATTGGTTTCATGACCTGCATCTATCCCTAGACTACAAATTCATGAATTTCTCATCTCAAGCATTCGTAAAGTCCACTTTCGTTTCAAAATACAAATCGTAGAACATTTTAATGTTGATCAAGCAATAAAAAGCATTAAGCACAGAGATGAGAAAAACAATTCAATAAACTCATTCATATAACTAGAAATCAAATCAGAAAAATAAGGGTTTCATCTGGTTACACTCATCCTTAACAAATAGGGTTTAGTTACTCATTGCAGAGATACAAAAGATAGAGATTAGAGAAGAGTTACAAGAAGGATTCATGAATGATTCTTGATAAAACTGCTCCAATGGCGTTAGAAACGGCCGTCTTTGAGTTTCTATGCTAGGGCACAAGTCTCCCCACTTCCCAAGAGTCAAAAAGATCCCAAAAACAGTATAAAAAAAAATGCGTTTTTATGATTGCTGATGCGCGTCACGCGCTCCAGGCGTGCGTTGGCAGAACTGAAACATGAAAAATGCGCTCCAGGCGCGCTGGGCGCGCTCCAGGCGCGCAGTATCTGCTGTCTGACGTATTTTGCATTTTTCTCATCTTTTGCTTCTGAATTTGGTCCCGGTGTCTTCATGAAAGTTGTAGATATGGATCTTAGCTTTCATTAGCACTTGGAGTGACACTAATTGGACATCTAGAACTCTAGATATGGCTGAAATACTCCACATATATCATGTTGATTTTTCACCAAAATTTAGCACTGCACTAAAACAAAGTAACAACGCAAAACTACGAAATATCTCTACTTAATTAAGCAAATAAGAAAAAAAAACATTTCATTAAATCAAATAACTAAAATCAACAAAATATATTAAATAACTCATTAAATTAACTAATGATTAAAGATAAATAAGACTAAAATCAATAAAAATTATGCATATGATGAAGAGTCATCACAACCCCAAACTTAATCTATTGCTTGTCCCCAAGCAACAATTAATTTCAAATTTGGTGCAATTAAAAGAAAACTTAAACTTAATTTTTCAATTCAAATCAAACTCAAATCTCAAAGTTTCAGCCACTACAAAACATCCATCATACTCTATGGTTGCTTACAAAAATAATAAGGTTTGTACACCTTGGCATTCATTTATCAAATTCAACTCTCTCTTCACACAATCTCACCAAAATTTCTCTCAAGTGTTTAGAAGGGTTATGAATTTATCACTCAAATCCTAAAGCATGCATCAATAATGTGTTTATGTGCTTATTTCCTTGGTTAAGTAAATATTTTTATATTTTTTGTTTTGTTTTGTGGTATTGGTGTGTAGAATGAGAAATACAATAAATAAGGGGTTTGAGCTCTGTTTTATTTATATATATATAAAAAAAAAGGTTTCACCAAGATTAAAACAAAATAAAATAAACTATATAAAAACGATAAGCACGGAATAACATAAGCCTATTTATCTTGGTTCACCATTGAACACATACTAGTCAACCTAATTTTGTTTAAGTCTTCTCATCCTTCTAGCTTAGTATAGTAAAATTGTTGAGGAATACAACCACTACTAGGCTAGATGATTACAAACATAAAGTGTTACTGGATTTCTTATGAATAACTCTAACAAAAATGTGTTTACAAAAGCTATGCCATCATAAAATAAGATATCTCTCATCACTTAGAAAAGTAATAGGGTTAAGAACAAATGTGCAAAGACGAAAATATTGTGCTTTTAGTAGTATTTGTTGTTATGTTTTTTCTAGTACATATTACACGTCCTTTTATAGAGAAATTTTAGGAATATTAGAGTTTATGACTGTTGTCGTGATTGCAAAAAAATATGTATCATAATATTTTGTACCATATCTTCAACGATTGATTCACCATTAAAATTTGTTCAATTTATCCTCATAATTGATTAAACATATCTTAATAAGAAGAGCAGAGGTTGCCATCATCAGAGTATGTCATACAATTCTTCAAACATACAACAAATTCAAGATGTTGAGTAGATGATAATAAAATATGACTTCTTTAAAGCATTGACTTATTATCATACTATAAACTTTATGTCAGAGCATTGACATGTATCAGAGCCAGGCGATCAAATGCTTTTCCCAATTGTTTGAGATAGAATTATTATAGCGTTGCTTAGAAAAGCAAAATCACTAGAGATGCATTTGAGATCACGTTCATTAAAGTCAAATACGATTTTTAGAGCATTATCCTAGTGTTCCTTTAAATTGTTCAATCATCAGAGGATGTACCATAAATTCATTTAAGATTGCATGATCAAGGAACTACACAATTAAAATAAAAAAGTTAGTGCTTTAAATTGTTCCCACAAAATAATTTTTTTTAACATCAAAATAAGTAAGGGGCGTAGTTCTTCAAACCAACTTGGTCCTAACATAGTGCAATGCTAATGTTTGGAGATAAATCAACGTGGTCTATATAGAGTACTTTAATAGAGGGGAAAATGCTATAAACGTTAGGCCTATAATATTGGGCGCATGAGCGCAAATGCCTACGCCTATGGTGCATTTCTACATTTTTTTGGCAATTTGTTTCTATCACAGGAGAGTTGGAGAACGCATGTCCTTTGTTGGAGCACACAACGCACTATGAATGTGTTAAACTGCGATTTTATTAGTTTTAGGGATCTTTTTTTGTTGTCTTGAATACTAGATACTTGTGCCATGGAAAAAGAAACTTATCATAGATTAGTTCTAATACCATTGAAGGAGTATTATCAAGAATTATTTATGAATAATTCTTGTCTTTCTTCTATAATATTTATCTTTTGTTCTTTTGTTACACGTAACTAAAATTTCTATTGTTATGGATCAATATAACTAGATTAAATCTTTTAATATGCATTTTGATTTTCAGTTATATGAATGACTTTATTGAATTATTTTTTTCATCTTTGTGTTTAATGTTTTTATTGCTTCATTACCTTTAAATTATTTTACAAATTATATTTTTGAAACATAAGTGGACTTTGCAAATGTTTAAGATGAGAAATTCAGGATTTGATAGTTTAGGAGTAGATATAAACGCATGAAACCAATTGAGATATTTGTAGAGACAATAGATCAATACAAGAATTTATATATATTTAGGCTTAATTCTAATATTAAATCCACAGAGGAATTAAGGATTACTTTCGAATTAACAATTTTGTCACTAAGTAATTAGGATAAGAATAGTAAAGAGACTTCGATAATAGTTCAATAAATGATTTCAGTATCTCAGAATCCAATTAGGAATCAAGGTTAGATTCAAAGTGAAACGTATTCGTGACATTTTTTCGTTATAAAATTCAACCCTTTTATTCTTGTTAGTTTAAAAAATAGTGAATCAATTTCAAATGTTTTTATTCAATTTAGTGATTAAATGTGATTCAGTAGCATAATGCAATTCTTGAGTTCAACATCAGATATTACCGTTTTAATATTACTTACATCCATTCAATACACTTGATGAACTGTAATCATTTCAACAACAACATTTGTTGCATTTACAAGAAGCAAAACTTTGAATTCTTTAGGTTTGGATTCACTCATGTAGAGAATTATTTAAGGTCTTTATAAAACATACAGTGTATTTGTATTTGTTGTACTTTATTTATATTATGTGCAATATAATATTATCTTTAAAATAAATAAAATTGGATTCGACTATTTTAATCTAATAATATATATATTTTGGGTTGCAATTCTTTTTGTATTATAAAAGTAGTAGACATACTCTATTGGTGTGATATTAATTAACATGATCATTGTGTGATAGAGAATATAATTGAACATTTATTTTAAACATTTAAAACTCTTATATGGATAATTCGGCTATCCTTCTCTATCAAGTGGGAGAGTTTTTCATGTCATTTATCTAAACGTGAGATCTAAATATTATTTGTTTATGATACTCTTGTTTATTATGTATTATTGAAGATATTATAGCCTATGTGAAATTTATTGAGTACTACGACTTTGGAGTTTCAATATCTTATTGATATTAATTCTAAAACGTAATTTTGATGTTTATGGGATTTAATTATGCATTTGTAATTTGTAATTTGGGAGCCATAGGCGGAATTACAATGGCACTAGTAATCAATATTTGATATGTGTTGCTACAATTTTCTTTTTCCAAATAAATCATTGCTTCAATTACTATCAATGTTGTTTTGATATATAGTGTTCGGTTTTGTTTATCTACGATTTGATATATTGTTGATAGACATTTGAATCCAATCTTAAATTGTTGTTCTAAGATATATTATTAAATATTAGAAAGGTTCTCTGACTGATGCTAAGGCCACTATTTTCGGAACCGCAAGAATAATCAATTTTGTATGTGTTTCCAAATTCTACATTGTAAGTTTTGTTGGATCACTAAGATATGATGTCTAGTATATATGATATCAATTTTCTTATTATAATGATTTTCAATATCACTATGGTGCTTATGATCTTATTTTGGACCATTTGGTAAGAGTGTTTGTTCAATTTTGACATCTTCTTGTGACTACATATTCTGTAATTAATTTGAAACATAGTTGTATCTAACTAATATTGTTCAAGTGGAGGATTATTGGATTATTTTATTTTGGACTAGTATAATCAAATTAATTTTTTTTTTGCATTACTTAGATTAACAAGATGTCAAAATATTGGAATGTTGTTGGTGGTCTCAATTATGTGATCACTATTATTAGCGGATTTAATTGAGATTATTGTTGTTATTAAGCACTTCTTACAGTGGATTATGTGGATAATTTTTTGTTTTGGACTTACAATAATAGACAAGTTAGTCCTTCCATCTACACAAGGAGAAACACATATCTCTTCCACTATATAAATGTAGTTGTCCTATTGAAATTACAAATTTTTTAAAATTATTAGTGGAATAAAGATAGCTTATCTTCACACACACTCAAGGACTTTGAAGAGTAAAAGATACCAATGTGATCTATATATTTAGGTTTTATTAAAAATATTATATTAAGATGTAAATAAATTCAATCAAGACTTGCTATATTTTTTATTAAGTTTGATTGCAGTTTTAGTATCTCTATTAGTATCAATTCACGGAATTTACTTTTCTATTTTAAAAGTCAAAAGTTTTGGTCCCTCACTTAAACTTTTGAACTAAAAAAATGATGATTTGACATATTTTAAATGATGTGACACATAATTCAATGATATAGAACTATTTAGATGCATTCATTATTCATATGTCATTAATTAAATTTAAAATATAAAATTTTATGAAGTTGAAAACTATATTTTTACAACATTTTATTTTAATTTCATAAGTGTTAATCATTTAACACTATCGTATCATGTGTCCCACATTATTATTTATAAATTAAAAAATCAGTGGACAAGACCAAAATATCGACTTTTAAAATAGAAATATCAATTTCGTAAATTAGTAAAAATAAAAAAACTAAAATTAGAGTTGAATTTCTTTTTATTTGTATGAGAGGTTCCCTTTTTTATTCATGTATATGTTGTTTTGTTTAATTTTTACGGTTGCAAATTTGTGCGATATAGTAGCAATTTTGTCCCAATTCAAGTTTTGTTCTATTATTTTTTACTTTCGGTCTAATTTTTTCTTATGTATTCGGTTCCTCAATTTTCATGAGTTTTTATTTTGTTTTATGTGTCATATAGAAACTGGAATAAAACACCACCAATTCAACGTATAAACTTGTGAATTTATAAAACTTAATAGATACAATTTTTAATCTTAATTATTGCAATATGAACAAATCAAGAATTCACACGCACTCTTGATTCTTGAAGAGTAAAAGAAACTATTGTCATCTATATATTCAGACAATATAAAATATCTAATTTCTATTAACAGGATTCTTGATTTGTTCATGTTGCAATTAAAATTCGAAATTGCATCTATTAAGTTGTATAAATCCTTTTAGTTTATACATGCCGAATGAAGGCATTTACTTAAATGACACAAAATCAAATTGTTGTTAAGAAGTTGTGGAGTAAAGACTCAATAATCAGGCGATACTTACAAGAAATGCAATTCGTTTTGTTATAGTTGAAAAATCCTTCATGTAGAAAGAAGTGGACATAGTTACAATGTTTACGGTGATTTTGTGTAAATCTCTATGTGCTTTTAGTTACATTTTTTCGCAACATCTGTGTTCAGTTTTATCTTCTGCATATGTACAAAGCACTTTTCAGCGTATGCTTCCTTTAAACGCGCTTTTTTAAATGTTACAAATGCAACCTTTTATTCTCGTATTTATTTTTTTTACTTTTAGTTGGTACCTTTGCTTAGTCTTTACATCAAACACTTAATAGTGTTTGTGAGAAAAGATCCATACATCATGTGTTAGGATATATAAGATAAGGAATTTGCTAGAATATGGAATATAATAGTAATATTTTAGTAAATTTAATATATTTTTATTTAAATTTTATTTTTTGGGCTTTTTAGGATGCAAAAGCATTTAATTAGTTGTGATAATCGATTTCGTTTAACATTTTTTTTATCGTTAATAAAATTAACTCATTTTATCTTTGACAAAATATTATTAATTTTAAATAAGATTATATTAATTTTAATTTTAAAAAAATTTCTTTGAACTTAACAATAGTTACATGAATCGTTAACATTATTCTATAAATAATATATGTATTTAGATAAGAATCAATTCCTTTTATATAATTAAGAATATGAACTGGTGTATATTTTTCAGTTGCTTTATTTATCTTAAAATTTTAGTTCTTTAAATAAATCAAATAGAATCCTAGATTTTTGGAGTTTGCTTACTCTATAGTTAAAAATAAAATTTTGAAGTCACATATATATGATATAGACGAGTTAGTTTGTTGTGATGTGGGGTAAGGATGAGTTAGTTAATTGAGAAACAAATTTTTACTGTAAATGTGTAAGTTATACGAATGAATCGCCTGATATCAATCAACAAATAAGATCAATTAAATTTGATTTAGTGTATTTGTAATTAAAACGATCTAATATGAAATTGATAGCCGAAATTTTATATTGTATATAACTGTGTGATTACGTAATTGTAGTTAGTCTGCATTCAATTAATTGATTATTCAGAGAGTATCATGTAAAATAGAACAACACGATGACAAATATGATTCATCTTGATTTATAAGCATATATGTGAATAAAACAACTCGATTGTAACTGAAAAACCCTTACATGAGAGTTTGTCGCTCCTAATCTTCATTTGTTCTCAATAAAAAGTGTTCTTTGTATTTAATACAGTTTGAAACGAAAGTCTATAGGCCTTATTCCTTTACCAAATTCATACATAACAAAAAGATTTAAGAGATCAAGATTACTATTTATGATCTTCTCACTCCTCTTTGACATCATTGACTAATTTGCGAGTGGTTGACTTGTGTAAGAGTTGAAACTTGTACATAGGAAATAAATATAAAAATAAATAAAAAATTAACTAATAATACCAATTGAGAGCTCAATTGAGAGTGAAGTTTTGATTCTTTTCATTATTAATTTTTGTTATAAATTTTAATATTTCTAGCAATGAAAAGAAATTATAAATTAAAAATGATAATAATAGTAATAATAAAAATGACGTAGTACCAAAATGCTTAAAAAATGAAAGCCGTATAAATAATCATATGAATCAAATAATGATGTCTGTTTTATTGGCAATAATATGAGGTTGTTGTACATTTGCTCATGACTAATGAAAGAGACATGGGTTTAGTTAGTGAAATAAAACGAAACACGTACATAGGGATGGGGATCTAAGGCTGCTTTCCACAAATGAGACAAGTGAAGTAGGGACAACATTGTCTAACAAACAAGGGTGATGAAACATGTTGGTAATTCAAACTATCTACAATGCATTTTGTGATCGTTGTGAAGGAGGGAAATTCCATTAGAATCTATATACCACTTCACTTATTTAATAACATGGTTAATTCCCTTTTGCTCCTCCTTTCCTTTTCTATATGGGGTCATTGATTAAGTACTATATCATTGAAGAATCTTGGGTAAAAATGACACCGACAATCACAATTTTGCAATCAATTCTATTTATATCAATAATGTAAAAGTGTAGAAAAATGACAATAGTTCATTAAAGCCTTTACTATTCCAATTCAATAAGATTCTCTATAAAATGATATATCCATCGGGCAGGTCAAAAAGTCACATGCCTCACCTTGTCCCTCCCTCCTTTTAATGTTCCCATTTAATATATATATATATATATATATATATATATATATATATATATATATATATATATATATATATATATATATATATATATATATATATATATATATAATCAATTTACTTTTCTAGTCTTAACTCATTCTGTGAAAAAGTAATTTTTGTAATATGAAGTCCAAAACACATAATAAATTTGGTCAATGATTATTTTTTTATTGTTTTATATATTTAATATTGTATAAATAATATTTAATTATTCTTATATTTTCATTTATATATTTTTATTATATTAATACTTATTTGTTTTATATTTTTATTTTATTAAATATATTTAATATAAAATAAGTAAATTATTTTTAATTAAATAACTTTTTAAAATAATTTTTATAAAAATTGTCTAATACGTTATTTGGTCTTGGCCGCCAATATATTTAGAATTATTGAATTTTAAAAATGGATAATTCTAGTTGCTTTGACCGTTGAAAATATTAGGATAGATATTGTGACACTCACTATCCAAACGCGTAAAATTAAATAATATTTTATCAAACAAAATAAAAGTTATACATTTTTAAAAGAGTATCATAATGTTAAGATAAAAAAATAAAAATAAAAATAAAAATAAAATAAAGAAGAAGAAGAGTATCACAATGCAGATGTGATTCTACTTATTTATTACAATATTAAAATCCTTTGATAAAAAGCTATCCCACATATATAGTAAGAACCTATTTATGAAAGAAATTAAGGATTGCAAGTCCTAATAAGTCTTAGATACACACATAGTGCTATACTCGAGTTCAGCTATCTACGTTGTAGTTGTTCTCAAAACATTTTCCTACACATTCATTATAAATACATCATCATGAACGATTACCCGAATCATCATCAATGCCAAATTTGAACATCAAATTACACACTAAAAATGTACATAGCTTAAGGATTCAACTGATAATAGGGTTACTATCAATGATGCAATGCAGACGCTAACTTATATATTTACTATAATTAAATTCCTTCTATCATCATTATTTACTAGTTAACTTAATTCTATTTCAACTTTAATCAATTATCTGCTCTATTAAACGGTTATCCTTTGAACCTAATCGATTACCATTTTAATTAATGAATTAAATATCCTACTTAGTCGATTAAATTTCTAATAAAAACAAATCATATTCAAGTCAATTTTTAATTATAACAATTTTATAATATTATTAAGCCTTTAAAGTATATTTTAAATATTAAACATTAATCATAATTTTTCTTCTAATAACATAATCGATTAAATTAAAACATGTGAATATGTGTCTCAAATCATCTAACTAAAGTTGGTTAAGCTTTAGTGATTATTATAACTACGTTTGGTCAAGTTAGTTATGATAGGTAGTTATAGTTAGTTCACTTTTGTATACTATAAATAAAGTTGTAATATTGTGCAACCGAGAGTATGTTATTGTAGTAGTAATAGCTGGAAACTGAAAGAGATATATGCAATTCATGATTCATAGAAATTCAGAGAAAGAATATTAAAAGGAGAGAAAGAAATATTGAGTGAAAAAGTTAGTATTGTCGGTTCATAAAAAGTGATAGATACTATGAGATCAATCTTGAGAAGACTTTAATATTGTAAAATTCAATTAACAATAGTGGATTAATCTTGTTTGCTTGTCGTGACGTAAGTCTCATCAATTGAGACCAAACACATAAATCTGAGTGTTATTTTTCCTTTATCTTTCTTTATTTTTCGTTTTACATTGATTGTGAAAACTGTTTTATCAAAACTGCATAAAACGGGGGACGTTAATCAGTCTCCGTTTTCTGGTTTTTTCTAGTTTCCAAAACATTATCTGTTTTCAGTAGAAAATCAAGAACGTTATGGTTTTCTAGTTCTTTTTTTTTTCTTCTGGTTTTTTGGAATTTTTTTTTGTATTTTAATTCTGTTCAAGGACGTTCTTCGTTTACGTTTTTTTCTGCAATTGTTTGTTTTCTATTTTGTTGATTAATCTTTGTTACAAATTCTAATATTATTTTAACAACACATGTATCAGAATCAACACATATTATCAGCATAACAATTTCATATTCAACACATCATTCATCGTTTACTATATCATTGTGATTTGTGAACATTATAATACATATTTTAACACTTATACCGAAGGTTACAAGTATAATAATGTTTTTTAGCACGTTCAGAAAATAAATTAATACTTAATTACCACATATGATTCTACTAATTACTATACACAAAGTCTGGTCATTCACGCGTATCATTATGATTATTGATTTAAATAATTGATAAGAGAGACATAAAGAAAAGTTAATTAAATTATATTAATAATAGAGAGAATGTATTATATCAAGAGTTATATAAAATTATATGTTATATAACTAGTTAATCCATTTAAACTAATTAATCACTAAGATCTATAATATCCCATCAAGCTTCTATAAGGTGTTTAATACACTTCGAGTTTGGAAAATATCAAAAAAGAAATATATAAAAAGATATCCGCTAAAATGAATTTGATAATCGAAAATTCTTTGACTAAATTGAATTTGAATTGTCGAAAATTCATCTGCTAAACGAATTTTAAATGCCAAAAAATCACCGGCTAAAGAATATGAATCTTGAAATTTATGCTTGTTGCAATCTTCATATGTTTTGCAAGATCTTCTTCTTGAATATTGGAATCTTGAATTTGAGCACTGTATTTTTTTACTGTTGTTATCTTTTGTCATTAATATTATTTCGTTAATATTATTGATCTTCCTATTATTTATATTGGACGAAGTTTTAGCATTTGACACATGAAACGATAAACACAAATGCATTATTCATGATAAATGAAGAAAAATATAAAGGGTTTGAATGAAGACACAAAAACTAAGATGGAGTGAAGAAGTGCATAGTGGTTAGTAAATAAAACAAAATAATTATAGTTCTAACATTAAATTATAATTCTTAATTTAAATTATTGATATTGATAAGAAAGAAATAGAAAAAAAAATTAATTAAATCATATTGATAATATAAAAAATGAATTTCCTTAAAGAGTTACATAGGTTGGCTGTAGGATCAACTATTCCTAGCTTACTACTAATTTGATTCTAATGATCTAAAGGAAAGATTGACAGATTATTTACTAATTGCACCCTTAAGTTTCCAAGAGATAGGCTTTAGGTTGACTGAGTGAGCTAAAATTAGATAATTAGATTGGGTCTATGTTTGAAATTAAATTATAAAGGATTGGATTGTTTAAATTAAATTTATTGAATTTGTACGATAGATTACCAATTATATAAATTAAATAATAATCGATCATTTTTAAATCTTAACTCAAATTATAAGTATCCTTATGGTTAAGTTGAACATCTTATACTGAGTTTGAATTAAAAAAATTACAGTAATGTGAGTTATTATGATTGAATTTACAATTTATTTTAAAATAAAATAAAAATAAAAATCTAAAAAAATTTCAATTAAATCAAATACTTAATTAATTTATCCAAAACTTGTTATTAAATTAAAATTAGTCATTTAATTAATTGACATTGTTAAACCAAAAACAAACTTTGTGACAAGTTGACAACAAGGTCATTGATGAGGGATTAGAATGATTATGCAATTTTCTTATAGTCCTAATAAATTTTTTTCAAATTGAAAAGTTACAGATAAAACCATCAGAATCACGTCCGATACTGTTCCTCGGGACCCTCCATCGGTATGTGTCCTTTGGTAGGCTCAATTTATTTCTCTTTTTTTTTTTACACATTTATTCACAATAATAAAAAAGAAACTATTTAACAAATTGATTTTACCAATTAAAATTACATTTTCTTGTTGTTTATTTTTCAACTTTTCTCCTTTTTAATTCAACAAAAAAATAAATTCATCTCCTTTGGATTGAAACAAAACAAAGAGTTACATCCTATATAAGAAACAAAATAGATTTGTGTTAATGTAAATTTTTACAACTAAAAATAATCTGTATTTTTATCTACTTGACCAGTCTTTATATATTTAGTGCGTTTACATCAACTTTTAATTTCAGATTCATACTAGTTGTATTAAATGTTTTTCTCAAAGTGGATTAAATTAGCTTGTGAAAATTTAATGCAACGAAAGTGACACTGAAGTCAAATCTGCATATGACATGTGTGGCCTTGTGGGGCGTGTTTCAAGCCTAGAGCCACGTGTAAGGGTACTCCACCACAGCTAATTACATGATAATGTCGTTTTTTCATTTTTTTTTTTCATTTTACCATATTTATCATTATTTAATTTGTTGGATGAGGATGTAAATAATATTATTATTTAATTATTATTTTTTAAAATTAAATATTAGCTTTTTATTAAATAAATAAATATTATTTATTAATATGTTATCTCAAGTTTTAATTTTAATTAATTTTAATAAATAAATTTTAATTATGTAAAGTTTTAATTTTAATTTTAATTTTAATAAATAAATATTATTTATTAATATGTTATTTATTAAATTAATTTAAAAAAATTGTCAATTATTAATTTAATTATATGATGACCTTACTTTCTATTTTTTTTTAAATTAAAATTGAACTTAAATATTGCGTACGATATCTAAAATTTTAAGTTTTGATGAAAATAATATAAT
>JBBPBR010000003.1:59219087-59234784 GCA_037974775.1 Cicer pinnatifidum
ATGTATATAATCGTATCTTGACTTCTAAAAACAGTTAAAGACAAAAATATAAATTAAAATGACCAAAGTTCAAAAACAGACGGAGTAATTTGTTAAAAGCAATCAAGTGGCATTAAATAAGAATGAATTTCAAAAAGATATATCCAATTTATTGAAATTATTTAAGTGCATTAACTTCAAAAAGAATATATTCAATCTCCTTCTCTCTTTATTAAAAATTTAGATTTTTTTTCAAATGAATTTAGACCTTTAGCAGAAAAGATTAAACTCACACAATATCGTAAATTAAAGTTTAATTTTTATTGAAAAAAGTAATTATAATATCTGATCCGTCTAAAATATAATTACATTTATTGAAAATAATTTATTAATATTAATAAAATTTAAAATAATGACATTTTTGTCACTTCATCTCCCAAATATCATAAACAAAGCATTCTACATTTAAGACATTCGAAGATATCTTTTGGGTACACAACAAAGCAAAGAGGTACAAAATAAGTCCAAATTAGTGGAACTAACTACCCTTCCAAATTTATATGCCTACAAAAGACTAATTATGGAACAAATTTATCTAACCAACAAAAGACCATACATTAGTTATGTGGTCCAACAATTAAGTCAATTCATAAAAAACCCCAACATCTTCAAATCAATCATGTTGCAAATCATGTTCTGAGCTACATTAATTTAAGAATAGTCCACGACAAAGATTATACAATGGCTCACCTACATTCTACATGACCTGCAACTACCTTTTATCACCCTTTTTGCACTGTGACAACCAATCAATAAGACACATTATTCAAATTTCTCATGCTAGAGGACTAAACATATTGAGTTGTCACATTATTAGAAAATAATTACTACAAAACTTCCCATTGTTAAAAATTTCATTTACTTCCCATTTGCTACAAGGAAAAAAAATAAAATCAAATTGAGACACAAATTTCCGTATGATTGAAATTATCGTCTAAAATATTTTTTTAACATAATGTACTACGAAAATATTTTATCGCAATTGAAAAAATATATGGAACGGAAAATAATTTATTTTATTGACAGAATTCTTTCAATTCATCCCAATTTAGGACGGAATGTGATTTTAAGTATCAATTTTATTATTTTTAATAAATATATTGCAGTACATTTATGTAAAAATATTAATAAAAAAATGTGCTAAAATTGTTATATAATAATTCATATTAAATTTTTTCACATCTTCTATATTGAAAACAAATTAAATCTGTCCTATCTTTATTTTAAAAATAATGCATTTTTTTATTAAAGTATATAAAAACAAATTAATTTTGTCTTATCTTTATTTTAAAAATAATGACTTTTTTTTTTATTAAAGTTAGAATAATAAAAATTAGTTGAACTTGAAGAGTTCTTTATATATATATATATATATATCCGTCTTTTAATATCTTTTTTTTTTTAATTGCCTTAGTCTGAAATTTATTTCACTAAATACCCTAATTTTTTTCTTCAATAGGAAGGAAAGCGACCAGCTGAAGAGACATTTTTTTAACTTCAATAGAAGGTCGTTTTCTGGGAAGCGACATGCAACTGACAAATTTTTTTGGTTATATTTTATTATTTGTTTATTATTAGAATTATTAATTTAATTATTTAAAAAATAAAAATAGTAATAATAAATTAAAATAAAATAAAATACATTAATAAATTTTATATTTTAATTACTATTATTAGAATAAATAATTATTATAAATTATTTAATAAATTATAAATAATTAAAATATTTAAAAATTCAAAATACTATTAATAAAATAAAATACATTAATAAATAATAATAATAATAATTTTAATAATATTATAAATTTTAATAATAATAATAATAATAATTTTAATAATAACATGCCAAAACAAATAAAAATAATTTGTTATAAGAAGAAGTTGGAATAATAACGTGCCAAAACAAATTACGTGTCTATGATGTTTTGACTTGTCTCTCGATATGACGTGTCCCTAATATTTTAAAGTTGTTAAAATATTTTGAGGATAATACGATGGAGTTGCTATAATAACAACTTTTTAAATATTGAGAGACACGTCGTTTGTTTTGGCACGTTATTGTAACAACTTCCTCTTTGTAACAAAATTATTTCTATTTGTTTTTGCATGTTATTATTAAAATTATTATTATTATTATTATTATTATTATTATTATTATTAAAATTTATAATATTATTAAAATTATTATTATTATTAAAATTTATAATATTATTAAAATTATTATTATATTTTATTTTATTAATAGTATTTTATATTTTTAAAAATTTAATTATTTATAATTTATTAATTAATTTATAATAATTATTTATTCTAATAATAGTAATTAAAATATAAAATTTATTTATAATTTATTAATGTATTTTATTTTAATTTATTCTTAGTATTTTTATTTATTAAATAATTAAATTAATAATTCTAATAATAAACAAATATTAAAATATAACAAAAAGAAAAAAAAAAGTTGTTAGTTGGAAGTCCTTTTCCTAGAAAACTACCTTCTCTTGAAGTTAAAAAAATTTCTCTTAAACTGGTCGCTTCCCCAGAGAACGATTTTCTACCGAAGAAAAAAAGTTGGTTGGACATTTAGAAAAATAAGTTTCAGACTAATGCAATTAGGGAGAAAAAAAATTAAAAGAAGGATATACATATAGAAAACTCGAACAATGCAAAACAAAACTAGCATATTGAATCGGGTAGGGTTTGTACTTCATCCTTTGTACTTACTTCTCTATTTCTCTTCTCAGATTGCAAACATTATGGGGATATTGGATAATTAATTATTTGTATTGTTTTTTTTTTAATAAAAAAAAGTGTAAAAAACTAGTTCTTCTAAAACATAATTCAAATTACTTAAATTGTGACCGAAATGTTTATCATTCTTTGTCCATGTTTGGGCGCAATATTTCCCTTCAAGTTTCTAAAAGAAATAATGAGATGAAGAAACCACATTTCTTCTCGAATTTGATATAAAAATTCAAATTATGTTTTGAGTTAGAGATGAAAGAAGTATTTTGTTTTGCTGTAAAATAACAAATACTCTAAAAGAAAATTATTTGTAACAAAAATTGTCAGTCCCAATTAAATTATTCTGTGACGGAGAATAATTATGTCCCTAAATTATACTCTAAATTTATGTTTTTCTTATAGTGATTCTTTCCTTCCAACAACTGGTTGATCTATTGACAAAACTTTTAGACTCTTTATCTTTGGATATTTTGTAACCAAGTTGGAAATACCTAGTATATTTCACTAATAGGTGAGAGATATAAGACAATAAGTAATTTGGGCTAATTTTATATTTAGTATTTATTTAAGAAAGTTTATTTTTTCACTACAATTCAAAATTTGTTAAAATTGACTAATCCTAACGGGAATTGTACCGTGCACCTCCTCACTTTTACCCCCACCCCCATTTTTTTATAAAGACCATTTTGTCCTTTTTTAAAAAACCTATACCCATAATTTTTCAAAAAAAATCAAAACTTTCGAAAATTTTGATAAATTTAAAACTTTCGAAATGTGATGCTCGAAAATTTCAAATTTTCGAAATACATTTCGAAACTTTCAAATTTTCGAAGTAATTCAATTTCGAAAATTTCAAAAAAAATTGAAACTTTCGAAAGTTTTAATTTATAATTAAAATTTTATTTAAAAAATATATTTATAATATTATTATTAATTAAATTTATTACTATTTTTTAAATTAAGTAGGAAATTTATTACTATTTATTAGTATTAATTATTACTATTTACTACTATATATTTATTATTAAAAAAATGCATTTCGAAATTTTTGTTTTCTAAATTTCCGAAATTGGATGTTTCCATATATACCAAACATTCGAAACCTCATATTTCAAAATTTTCAAAATGTTCGAATAAGTTTCTGTTGCGAATAATTTGGCCAAACGCAAAACATATCAATATATAAATATTAAAAAAAATTATAAACAATAAAAAAATAATGTAATAAAAAAAAAAGGCAAAAAACAAGGCAAACAAAAATGCAACAAATAAATAATGTTAAACCCTAATAAAGGCAAAATAAAAAAGTTTCAAAAATTTCCTCCTTCTCTTTCGAAAGTTTCAAGCCCAGTTTCGAAACTTTCCTTCCCATTTCGAAAGTTTCGTTCTCATTTTAAAAATTTCCATCTCCTTCGAAAGTTTTCTTCGAAACTTTCGAAATCTTCGAGCTTCACTTCGAACCTTTCAGGATGAGGGAAACTTTCGAGGTTCTATGTGTTCTGGGTTTAAAACTTTCGAGGTTCACATGAAATTTTCGAAGGTTTACTGGGTTTCGAAAGTTTGAAAAGGATGTCAAAGTTTCGAAGGTTCCTTTTGATTTTCGAAGGTTTCAATTTTTCGAGTGGTCCAGAATCGAATTTTTTAAACTTTGGAATGAATCACTGAAAAGTAAAAAAAAAATTTGGTTTTTATAGAGATAATTGAGGGTAAAATAGTCTTTTACTCATGGCTGGGGGGTGGCAGGTCAGATTGGGGGGTGCCTGGTACAATTCTCAATCCTAATGTGTATTTTTATATATTTGAGAAGATTGATGGTGGAAGAAAAAACACCCTTTAATCAATTGGGATGTCTATTGGGCTTATCCATTTTTATTATATTTTGAAGCCCAATTGTTTTTACTTCTTTTATATATACTGATTATTAAGTATACTTTGGAATCTTTCTTTATCATTCGAGAATAAATGAGAAGATGAATATTTAAATAAACCCAAACTCTATCAATTATAACCGTTTATTTTAGTTTTTTGGTCATAAAATTATGTACTTTGTAAGAGGTTATATAATTTCTTAGTAAAAAAAATCGTATGATTACGTTTGTTAAGATTCATAAGCTAGATATAGAGAATTCATTGAAATCTATTTTCATTTCCTTAACCATTATATAGTTACATTTTGATTGAATGCTAAATGCTGAGTTTAGAAGAGGTAATTTAGTAGAAGAAATAGTTTATAAAGGAATTTTACACAAAAAGTAGTATGGATTTCACAATATTGGCAATGACATGTCCCATCTAAAATGTAATTTTTTTATAAGTATTGGTGGAAACAAAAGTATAAACAACACTATTGCTTACAAAAGGAAATATGGCATTATTAATGAAAGCAATAAAAGAGCTAGAGTCGAAACCGAAGGTGTGGATTTTGGAAGAAATTGAAATGGCTTGAACTTGTAAAGGACATTAGATCATACTAGCCTTCAAGAAGTACTTGATAAAAGCCTGAGATTCCTCAAATTTTATTGTCCAAGAATGTGAATAACATACCTTGGTTGCTTCCCATTAGCACTTTTACTTGACCATTAAAAGGATTGCATTGAATAAGGTTGTGTTGATTGTGAGCGAGGTGATGAGTGTGGCACCCAAATCGGGTTATCACGATGCATTTGAGTAAATGAAAGGAGTTGAGTATTTAGATAGAGAAGGGGCGTGACGAGGAATTGCCATGTGTGTTGTGAGAGGAAGGTGAAAGTTTGTTGAAATTCAATTATGAGTGGTTAGTTTCACGTTGACTAGGAATAGATGTTATATTGGATATATAAGGAGAATTACTCATAAATCTAATGCCTTAAGGTTTTGGGTTGAGATATAGTATCTAAGTCTCTTAAGAATCTTTGATGTTTAGCCCATTCCGAATGTTTCTCTCGGACTCCCCAACGACTAGTATCAGAGCCTGATTTGACTAAATGGTCTAGTGGTACGATAAATTTTTCTCCACTGCTAAAATAATTTTGTAGATATTTTGAGACATTTTTATCTTGTACCTATGCCTACTTGTTTTGAAATTGGTTTTGTATACTACTATTTAAAATAATCATTTTCAAAGAGGGGTCCATGAAAATAAATAACATCGGCAATTAAGAATACTACATGGGTCAAATTAATTGACTTGCTATATATTAAAGTAGTCCACGACTCTTCTTTATATGATGCAATATAATATATAGTATTAATATGCCTCCTCTAAAAAAAATATTTAATATGCCTTGGATCACTCAGTTTAGAGGCTGAAACAAGAAATTAAGAAGGGATGGGTACCCTTCTTCCAACCTCAACTTCTGAAGTACATGAAAATTTAGAGAAGGCAAATAATTCGCTACAAATTGATCAACAACAAAAAGATGTTGATGCAGGTGCTCTCTTTGTCCTTAAATCAAAAGGTACTGTTCCTCTACCCTTCTCAAACTTCTCTGTTTAGTCTTTTTGGGAAAATTATAATCCTATGATTCTTGTCCTTGTTCCTACTTTGGAATATATTTCATGGTTTGGTTTTATAAGTGTAAGCTTTAGCTATCATCAACTTATTAATTCAAAAACAATCTGAAATCTGGGGAAGTTTAAAAGCCCTTTGAAAAGCTATATACTCCAGGAATGGAAATATCTAGAGATATTCATTCCCCATATAATCATTATGATTAAACATTAATAGGAACTCATATTTTATAATGAAATAAATTCAGATTTTATTGTCGATAATCTAATTGATGTATAATTATTAATTTGCAAGTACACGTAGTATTTTGCAAGAATTTTGGAAGTCTTTGAGTTTTCTCTAAGTTCGCCTAATTTTTTTTTATTTTTTTTTTTATAAATAAAAATTTTAATTACAGTTTTGATATTCTTATTTTTATAAATATATATAATTAATTTTTCTATTTTAAAATTTAATATTTTTTTAATCTATTTTTATGATATTTTGATTAATAAATAATTTAATATATGTTAAATGACGTAATTTATTAATAGATGATGTTGAATAAATATCTAAGATATTACATATTCTCTACAAATATTAGTTTTAAATTATAAAATTATTTATTTTTTTATTTAATCAATAACATAAAAATAATTAATATATTTTAGATAATTCTTACATCATTCTAATTATATCATTATTTTTTATTAAAAATAATAAAAAGTCAAACTTATCAAATTTTAAAATAAAAAAATCAACTTCATAAATAAAAATTTAAATTAAATCTAAATAAAATGTTTCTACATGAGGAAATTGTTATCTTAGATGTCTAATGGAACTTTCTGCATCAAAATTTTGTAATGTCATATATTTATTTAAAAACGAAAAAAAGTCTTTAGTTTATGAGAATAGATATTATACAATTTTGTCTTTCTTGCTACCTACCTTGTTTGAATAATTAGTGCACATGGGGTAGGCAGCAAGCAATATTTCACTTTCAGGATTAAAATTATATAATGTATGACTGTGAATATTAATAAATGGTTATTAATACATATTAAATTGGCTTGCCAGTATGTGATTGACTTGTAGTAAGAGATTCGGAGAATTTAAGCACGTGATCGAGATTTTTGTTGTTGGCAAAAACGTGATCAGAATTTTGAACAACTACTCTTATGTCTAAGAAAAATATTTAAATAATTAATTAAACGATATTGAAATATTTAAATAAATAATTGAACGATATTGATAGATTCAAGTTTAATTTTACAAATTAAGTAAACGTTATTTTTAGATTTAAGTTCAATTTTATTAAACCATTTTAAATTGAGTTTGTAATTCATAAATCTAATTTTGATTGAATTTTGCATTAATTTAAACGAGTTTTGGTCGGTGCATATATTTGGATTGGATGATAAATTTTTTATTGAAATATTTGTGTTTTAGTTTTTTATTCATTTTAGTTTAAATTCATTTAAAAAAAATATATATATTTGACTTTTAATATTTTATCACTATTTGAATAAATTTTTATCAAAAAATTTATCTATTTTAGTGATTGTATAATGACTAAATGAAATCAAGAGTCTCATTCTAAGAAATCTTAATTTGAATATTTATAATTTTAAATGAAGTGGTTGAATTTAATTAATCATGTATCTATTTTTTATCATCTTCAATCGATCACTCAATATCCGTATAAATTTACATTTGCAAATTTATACACCACACTATAATCAATCCGGACATCAAATTGATTTATTCGAGTGGCTCCTATTTAGTCATATGGGTTGAAGTTTAAAAGTTAGAGTTTAAACTTCAAGTTTAGTTCAGCTCCAATAAAAGCTTACCTATGATCTTTTATTTTAAATGTTTCAAAAGGAGAGTCACTTTGATTTGAATGTTCATTATTTTTTTTTTAATATTTTTTAAAATTATTTTTATTGATTGTATCATGTAATTAATAATATATATATTCGTACCAAGTAAATATTTAATATTTATAAGAAAGATAAATATATTAATATTCAAAAATCAATTTAACAAAATTATAATGTTGTCTTTTTTTTATTCATAATTTTTTTTATATATATAAATTTAATAAGTGAATAAATCATTATGAGAAAGAAGTTAAAGACAATAGATATAGAGTCGAAGAGCAGATTTTATTTTATTTTATCAAAAGATCTAAAGAAAAAAAAAATATTTTTAAAATATAGGGTCGAAGGATAAGACCACGAAAACATATGCTAAAAAAATAAAATTTTATTTTATCACTTAATAAAAAATCTCAGATTTTAATATTTTTAAAATTAAAATATATAATTTTTAAAAAAAATTAATATTATTTCAACATTATTAAAAAAGATTATATTACATCAATGTTATTAACTTAGTGATTTTACGATGCATTCTAAACCTCGTGTTAAAATTCAATTTAGACGGTGAGTAGATATTTATTAAGTTAACAGGAAAAATATTATTTAAATTTGAGCAGGTTCATGGAAGCACTGTGGTTACCACTTGACAACATCAATTGTGGCTCCAGCACTCCTAAGTCTTCCATATGCTTTCACATTACTAGGATGGACGGCTGGGATCTTTTGCTTAGTTATTGCAGCTCTTGTCACTTTCTATTCCTACAATTTACTGTCTCTTGTTCTTGAACGACAAGCTAAGTTGGGTAATCGTCAGCTACGATTTCGAGATATGGCTCGCGACATTTTAGGTAACTAAAACACAATCATTTATATATTTTCACTTTATGTTACATTCAAAAATTAACATACAATCTGATACTATCAATATTAAATCACAAATAATTAAATGATACGTAATTTCTGTATTAATTATAATAAATATCATAATAATTATAATATATATATATATATATATATATATTTTTTTTTTTTTGATAAATTCAAGAAATTATTGATAAGAAAATTCACCGATACACAATTGAATTATTTTTATTAATTATTCAAGTATTATATTTATCATAAATATAAAGTGTAGAATAATAATATAAATATAAAGTGTAGAATAATAATTTAAAAGTGATTTATATAATATTGACGAAAATATATTTAAGATTAACTACATAATTTTTTTTTATTAATATAGATCCTACACTAAATCCATGATTAATTCCTTCATATAAAAAATCCACTGGTCAAAATGACTATTATTTTTAAATGATAGAAATAACTATTATTTTTAATTTATATAGTTTTTAATAAGTTATAGGTTTTGTTAACATGTGAATTTAAGATAATTGTTAAGGAACATAAAAAATATAAATTTTGGTGTTAAAATAAAATTTTGAATTAAAGGAATTGAATATATAATTTTTAAGGTGATATTTCTACATTTGATTTATTTCTTAACATGTATCGATAGAGCATTTGGCATAAATTATTTATCATGTATAGGGCTAAAAATAAATTATTCAGGATGTGTTCCAAAAATAAATTGTGTTTTTTTTTTTATCGTGCCCAACAAAATATTGTTGTATTATGCAAAAGTTTTTCCTTACAATTGGATCAATAAGTTGAACATATATTTCACTTGAGTCAATTGTGAAATTTATTGATCGAACAGTGAAAACAAATTTATGTACGATAAAAGAAACACTACACTTATATTGGATAAAACTAGCTTCATACTTGTGCATAGTTAATTGGTTATTAAGGGAAGTTCTGGCACCAATTAATAGTTAATGTGAAACTAACAACATTTGCAGGTCCTAGATGGGGTCGTTATTTTGTGGGCCCAATTCAATTTTCAGTATGCTATGGGGCTGTAGTGGCTTGTAATCTTTTGGGAGGTCAATGCATGAAGGTAAATTTTAACTCTTTACTCATATTAACAATTAACATACACATTTTTACACAATCTTTTAAAAACCAAAATAAAAACGCTAAGATATCTAGATTATGGTTCAATTATGGTTAGTAAATTAAAATGGTGTAATCAATTCAATCCGATGGATTCAATTTTGACAAATTTAAAATCGATTAGGGTTGAACCAATCAAAAGACGGTCCAATTTATAAAACATTAATTTTACCTCAAATCATCTTACCCTTTTATATGCTTATATTTTCTTGAATTTTCCAATGGAATCAATTAACTGCAGGCAATTTATCTCCTATCAAATCCAAATGGGTCCATGAAGCTTTACGAATTTGTCATCATATTTGGTTGCTTCATGTTGATATTAGCTCAAATCCCATCTTTCCACTCATTGAGACACATTAATCTTGTGTCTTTGGTTTTGTGCTTACTCTATAGTGCTTGTGCTGCTGTTGGTTCCATATATATTGGTATTTATTTTTATTCAAAATTTTAGTTTATATCTTCTTATTTACTCACCAATTGGCATTTTTATGTTAGCTTGTTGATTGAATTTTGAATTATTATTACAATAGGAAACTCATCAAAAGGACCAGAAAAGGATTATTCTCTGAAAGGTGATACAGAGAATAAATTATTTGGAATATTCAATGCTCTTAGCATCATTGCCACCACTTATGGAAATGGAATTATTCCTGAAATTCAGGTTTGAATCAGATCAATTTAATTATTTGAATATCTATTGGATCTTAAATATAATAAAGTTTGAATTTAATTACTTTATATGATTTATTCATATATTTTTACAGGCTACATTAGCACCACCAGTAAAAGGGAAGATGTTCAAGGGACTAAGTGTTTGTTATGCTGTTGTTACTGTCACTTTCTTTAGTGTAGCTATATCTGGTTATTGGGCATTTGGCAACCAATCTGAAGGCCTTATCTTAAGCAACTTTGTGGACAATGGAAAACCATTAGTGCCCAAATGGTTTATTTATATGACCAACATTTTCACAATAGTACAGTTATCGGCGGTTGGTGTGGTAAGTAACTAACACGACTTGGATTTCCTATTTTAGCTGCATGGTGCAACATTTGTAGAGACTATTAAATTTAAAGAAAGAAAATCCACACACAACTAATAAACTTAAATTCTCTACAGCAGTTGTTGTAATAGTCCAATCCTTCGGAGTGATATAGTTAATAGTGCAATTGATAGTGGGAGTGAATACGACAAAGTAGAGTGACCAAAATTGTATTTAAATTTTTCATATTCATATCTATCAATAATCTTAAACTAAGTAACTATTGAATTTTAATGCAGGTGTACTTGCAACCTACAAATGAAGTGTTGGAACAAACATTTGGGGACCCAAAAAGTCCTGAATTCTCTAACCGCAATGTAATCCCAAGACTAATTTCTAGATCATTGGCTGTAACAATTTCAACAATTATAGCAGCCATGCTTCCATTTTTTGGAGACATAAACTCAGTTATTGGAGCTTTTGGATTCATGCCACTTGACTTTGTTTTGCCTGTAATTTTCTTCAATTTGACATTTAAGCCATCTAAAAGAAGCCCCATTTTCTGGCTTAATGTAACTATTGCTGTGGTTTTTTCAACATTGGGAGCTATTGCAGCAATTGCATCTGTTAGACAGATTGCCCTTGATGCCAAAAATTATCAACTATTTGCTAATGTATAATCACATCCTAATTAGTTTAGACTGTTCTATATATTTATATATACATTTCATATATATAAATATATGTCACATTTTATACCAGTGTTAATAATATTGTCTCTTAATTATACATATGTTGACAGCTGCACCGTAACTGCAGATGAACAATTTTGATATTTTTTAATAGATTAGTTAACTTCAACTTTAACAAGTACTATGAGTTGGATATTGAAGTTTTCAAGTGATTTTTAATAATTAGTCCGTTATCGAAGTTTTCAAGTGATTGTTAAGAATTAGTCCATTGTGAACCATCGATTTAAATGATATACAGTAAAATTTGTCTATAAAATGAGTCATCAAGATATAATAAATACAAAATATATTTTTCTGTAACTTTTTATTATAAATTACTGCAAATAGAATAATAAGGTGAAAATCATAGGATATAAAATAAATAAATAAATAAATCAGTAAAAGCATGGCAACATTCCAAAAATAGAAGAAATTAAAATAAATTCAATTAATGAGTCTGCAAATGCTCCTTTTCTGGCAATGTGATCCCTAATAAATTCTCTACTAGCCCCACCTAACAAAACTAGACGCACAACTTTCACTTCCAAAGTCAAACACTAATTAAAAAACAACCTGCAACTAACAAAAACAAAAACTTTGTGCTGCATAACTTAAAAGGGTGAAAGGTGCTTCCTTCATATTTGAGGAACACTGTTAGCATCAACATCTGAAGATGATTTATGATCTGTAGTAACAAACTCCAATTCCTTGTTGTCCAAGTCAATTCCTCCACCAACATAATCAGATTCCACATTTTCATCACCAACAACAATAGTAGTGACATTATCAGTTGTTGTTTCAACTTTCACATTATTATCAGCTAATGTTACATCATTAGTATTTGTCACATTATTATCTCCTTCTATACTTAACTTGGGAAATTTCAAGTTATCTCTTGTTGAATCTGGAGTAGTTGAAGTTTGAGATGATGAGTACTTTCTCTTGATTTGATTACTTATGTTTTGCTTGAATGTGGCCAAAACAAGCTGGTGAAAAAGGATAAAATTTGGATAAGTGTGTGTCACAATTGTTATTTCAAATTCAAACAATGTAACACTATGATCAATAATGTTTAAAATATATAGAAAGGAAATACAAGGAATTAATAATTAATATGTTCAGATAATACTAAGAGTATGTTTCTTACGGATTATAAAAAAAAAATGTGATTATAGCAATCAATAATTTGGATACTATTTTTTTAGAAATTAAAGACATCTTTACAAGTGCAAGTATAGATACAGTATAACTATTCTGATATCTAACTTTTCAGCAGTTGATTTGAATCATTTTTCATATTTTATTAAAACCTACTAATGCTTCAAGGTTCAATAGTATTAATAGTTTTGTTAAGATTTTTACATTGGATTAAAATGGATGAGATAAGGTTGACAATATGTTTAAGTGGGGTTATCTTCACTTTATAAGTTGGTTTTGTAGAGATTGGATTAGGCCCAACCCAAATTATAAGATGATATGCGAGCTTATCCAACATTCTTAGAGTCATCTACTATCAGGTCACTCGGGTCACATTTTATATGACAAGTCCTAAAACGTGAGAGGGGTGTGTTAAGAGTCAAACATTGGACGAGATAAAGTCTAATAATATATTTATTATATATGGCGATAATTTTCACGTGAGAAGTCTATTTTGTAAGAATTGAGTTAAACTCAACTCAAATTCTAAATAGCTTTAAATTGCAATTGGCAACCCAACATAAAAGTTTTAGAGATCTCTACAATGACAATACAACTGCAAATATGGCCGCTTCGAACTCATTTGTATGTATTTTGTTGGAATATCAAAATTTGCAAAATAATTACGATCGCAATTTAAACCATATTGATTTGATAAAATCAAGGGATAAATGTCATTTCATAGCTGTTGAAAAAGTTTCTTACTTGAATAGGGGTAGCAGCTATCAACGAGTTCTCAACACCACCTCCAAAAACTCTTCCATCAGGTTTAGCCAATGAAACACTCAACATAGCAACTTTTCTTTGTGCACCACCAGCACCATTAGTATAAGTGCATGATCCACTTAAAGTTAAAATCTCAAACCGACCCTGTTTGGATAACAGAGGAAATATTTGATAAATAAATAACAAATATATATATATATATATATATAAAAAAAAAAAAAAAAAAATGGGAGACTTATTCAAACATGCAAAATTTAGATGCTTTCAAATTATGACATTCATTAATGAAAATTGAAATAACAAGACACAAATTTCACATCTTCCATTGACATCTTCATTTATATTCCCTCTCTCACTCTTATATTTTTCTATAATGTCACTCTTATTTTTCTCTCACTTCTCTTTCTTTCCCTTCCTAGATGTAGAAATTAAGTACAAAAAATGAGAGTGAAAGTGAAAAAATTCATAGGTTTAATAATAGTAAAACATTACATCCTATCCTGAGTTGAAATATAAAGTGATAGTGAAAGATTCACGTGAATAATATTAATACATATAAGATTGTTTCTAAAATTGCATACTTCATATCTTAAACAACCATCAGAAGCACCAGGTTGACGAAGGATAACACTTGATACAGTGCCAGTAGCAGATAGTATGCACACAGCTGCTCTAGGACCTTTCTGAAAAAATGAAAATATCTTTCCAACCACATCCTGAAAATTACCAAAAAATAAATTTTTTAGTTAATAGCATTTATATATAGAATTAGCTTTCTAAGTTTCAACACCAAAATTATTTTGATATTGAGAGTCCTATTTCAACAGTAGACCTCAAGGTATTTTGGACGGTCAAAATTTTAAAATTATTTTTATTAAATATAACATTTGACTTTAAAATCTGAATCCATAAAATTGTGTGCAGTTTTGACTACATGCAACTCATATCACATATACATATAACAAATAAGTTAGCTCTTGTTATTGAATTACAATAAAATAAAGATTTTAAAATAGTAATCCAAAAATGAATATATCACCTTGATATACTAAATTAACTTTAAGAGTCCACTTTGAACTATTTTTTAAAAGTTATATGTTTGAAGTGAAATTTGATAGAAAAACAAAAATTACATGCCTCAAAATTACCTCTCCAGGGTTCACAGTCACAACATGAGGAGTGATGGTTCCACCAGCCGTTTCTGCAACACATCCACCTATAATGTAGCAAATATAAATTTCATTTTCAAGCACGAAAAAACAGATAAAAATACATGACTACCCCAAATCACTGTCTTACAATGATATTTCTAAAATATCTAAACAAATATTTATATTGTGAAATATAACTATATGTCTATATAAAATTATTTTATATTATCAATGTATAGTAATTAAATCTCACAACAAATTTTGTAATAGGTGTGATACAAAAATAAATTATATAGAGAAGAAAAACAAATGTTAAGAAGTATCTCTGAAGATAAGGAAACATTGACACTTCACACCTATTTGTTTCAAAAACTTAATAATAACTAAATAAATAATAATATATTATTTCAGATTTATATTTCCAATATTATATATATACATATATCTATATTTCTTTTGTCTAATCAATTTTTTGGGTTACACTTTCTTAGTAAAAATTAAAATGATTTTATTTTATTTTCTTTAATATTCTAAAAATATATATTGAACCTCTGATAATTGTTGGAAAATTTACCATTTTAAGACACTAAAAGCACAAAGAAAAGAAGAAATCTTTGGACTTCAAAATATTATCTTTTTATTTAAAATTCATATTTTTTTATTAATTATTTTGACAAAATTATTTACAATATTACTTAAAAAAATTATAATTTTTTATTTAATAAATAAAAGAAAAATATTAATTTATCATAAAGTC